>LLCB01000541.1:0-24178 GCA_001414345.1 Hymenoscyphus infarciens | reverse complement strand
AAAACTTATAAATATAAAAGACTTCTAGTCTCTTATATATTAAAAGTGCTTAAATAGATATCTATCTAGCTAATTATTATATAAGACTTTATTCTTTCTAGTCACGTTTCTAGGCTACTTTTAATACTATTAAAGGCCGGTTTTATACGTGATATCTACGTGCTAATAAAGCTTAGAAGGCGACGTGGTTATACCGACATTAGACGAGTTATATAGCCCTTAGAAGAGCTAGTTATAACGTTATAACCTAGCTCTCCTAAGGCTCGGGCTCGCTTCTTTTTATATACCTATAGTGTTTACGCTCTAAAGGCCCTATTCTGCCAGACGGTGAGGAGTCACGTGACAAGTCTGAAACCGTTATAGCTAGTTTGATAAACTTAACTTCTCTTCTTATTATACTTCTTAGAAGTTAGAAAAGAATAATTTATAGCTAGTCTTTAATATATTAGTTACTAAGTAATATTATAAACTACTATTTCTAGCTATAATAATATTTATATATACTTCTTTTTTTACTCTCTTAAAAGCTTATATATCTTTTTTTAGACTACTTAAAGCTAGTAATCTTCTAATACTATTTTACTACTTCTCTTAATTAGTAATCTTTTATAATATAGATTATTAAGCTTTTAATAATTATTAATAGATCTATATACTCTAGTATATAAGCTTTTAAGAAAAGTAGTATAAATAAGAATTACTTTACTTCTTTAGTACTTTTAAAGACTAAGTAATCTTAAATTATAGCTAACTTATTAAGTACTAGCTTTAGTTTTCTCTTAGCTAGCTTCTAATAGCTTAGATAGTTTACTTTAGTAACTATAAATTCTATCTTAGCTAGGCTTAGAGTAAGCTTTACTTATACTACTCTTAAGAAGTAATATTCTCTTAGAAACTATATTAAAGCAGTGAAGTCTTTTATATCTCTTTAGTTATTATTTATAAAATATAAAAAGTAACTATTCTTACTAACACTTAATAGTACTAGTTTACTATTTAGTCTTAGTAGTATTACTAACTATTCTAAATATTTTAACTTAGAGTAAATACCTAGTATATTTATAAGTCTTTAACTTATTACTTAGTAGTAATACTATTCTAATATAGTTTAAAATACTATCTTTTACTAATAGTTCTTAAAAAGCTTTATAGCTTAATAATCTTTACTAGTATCTAATAAGAATATATCTCTTATATCTAGCTTTATAATTTATTATAAAAGAGTTTTCTATTACTTTATTAGATATTATAATTTTATTATAACTTTATTTACTAGAATATAATTATATACTATTCTTATTATATTAGTTTTCTTTAGAATTACTCTTATTCTTATTAACTAAGTAGATTTATATTAAATAATTACCTTTAATACTACTAATTCTAATAATAACTTCTTCTAGTATTTAATCTTTTTTAATAACTACTTTATAATTAGTAACTTTTTTAAAGCTTAATTATAATATATAAGAATCGTATATTTAACTAGCTCTATTTTAAGTATTATTCTAAGATTATTTCTAAAAATATCTCTCTATTAAAATAATAGCTTTTATCAAGTATATCTCTTTTCTTCTATATCTACTAATTCTCTTATTATCTTATTTATAATATCTTTAACCTTTTTCTACTTAAGTCTATAGAGTTCTTATCTATCTATCTACTTTCTTTTATATTATAAAAGTCTTTTAATAGTAGGAAATCTATATATTATATTAAATATCTTTTTTTCTTTATCTATCTTCTTTTTTTAAATTAAGCTTTTAGTACTAGCTATCTTTATTTTATTATAATCTATTTCTTAACTTATAAATACTTCTATTCTATTCTACTCTATCTACTAAGAATTTAAGATTTATATTTCTTTAGCTTTTCTAGATTCTAGTATTCTAGTCTTAGATAAGTTATAATCTTTTATAAATTTAACTTTAATTTCTAAACTATCTACTTTCTTAAATCTTACTCTTTTTTTATAAGCTATATTTTAATTCTACTCTAGTTCTATTTTAGTACTTTAATCTTAGATAAAACATTCTTATAATTCTTAATTTCTTCTCTTATAAATTCTATTAAGATTTAGACTTAAATATTTATTACTTATCTCTAATTTCTCTATTAACTACGTAAGTTACTTTATAATAGCTTAAAACTAAAATAATAAAAAGGATTATCTTTATTAAAAGCTATAATAATACTTAACTATTCTCTCTTCTTTTATAAATATATATATATATATATAGTTTTAGATTTTAGTAATCTAAATATAAATAGAAATATATCTTTAACTTCTACTATATTTAAGCTAATATATTCTCTTTTTTTATTATCTAACTTCTTATTTTATATAAATTTTAGTATTATAGTAGTAGATAGTTACTTCTTTTACTAAGATCTTAATTCTTTAACTTTCTTCTTAACTCTTATTCTTCTCTTTTTATTATATAAGTAAAACTATTTTAAAACTATTTTAATAGAATCTATAAAGTAACTTTCTATCTTCTTCTATATCTTTAATTCTTATAATTATTTTTAATAATATTTTATTTTAATTTTCTAACTATTTTAAAATATTCTATAAAAGAACTAGATTCTTATATCTTTTTTTAAAATATTATACTCTAGATAGTTATATTCAAGGTTTTAATATTCTTTCTTTTATTCTTTCTCTTAACTAGACCTTACTTTTATAAGTAGAGACTAGGCTCTTTACTTATAATTAGCTTTTAAACTAAACTATAGTTCTATTATTATAAATCTTCTAATTATTAGTAAATTAATATTAGCTAGAGTACTAACTATAGAAAGCTTACTTCTATTCTTATAACATTTTTAATCTCTTCTTATAATTCCTTAAATATTTAGTTAACTATTTCTTTATTCTTAGAATCTACTTCTTTAGTAACTTATACTAAAACCTATATAGTTATATTATAAATATATTATACTATGTTTTAAATTTTAGCTTTATAGAGATTTATAGACGATTTTTCTAGCTATAAATAATTTATTATATAAGATATTTAAGTTAGTAACAACTTAAGAGACTTTAAAACTCTTAGTTAGAATAATACTCTTAAGTTCTTTATACTTATTCTTCTTTATCTTAATCTTATTTTATTTTATTTTTATAATTACTTATAATTTTATAATCTTATATCTACTACTAACTTAGTAATAGTAAACATAAAGTTCTATCTAAGATAAAATATATATTAATAACTTTATTAATACTATTAATATATAAATTAAAGTGAATTAAATATTCTAATAAATAAAGTACTAGAGTAATAACCTTAATTATAATTAAGTAGTTTAGTCTAAGCTTATATTTTAATTTTTTTTTAACTAATTCTAAGATAAAGTTAATAATAAAACCTCTATCTAGTAATATCTAGTTTAAATTATAGATTTCTTTTTAGTTAATATAAGATTATACTACTACTTATATATAGAAAGTAAATACCTTCTTAGTTAGAAAAAGAGTTAGTTTATTCTTTAGCTAGTTAAAGTATTTATCTTTAATAGTCTTTTATATTCTTTTAAACGTTCTAGTAACTTTTATAGTTATTATATTACTATTTTTAACCTAAACTATATTAATAGTATAACTAAATCTAGTCTTTATAAGATTCTTCTTAGGTTTAAGCTTAAGTAATCTTATAAGTTTATATCTATCTTTAGAAGATTAATTATAAAGCTAAAATAATAATATCTTAACCTTTATATTTACTAATATCTTAGCTAAAGAGAAGTTTTCTTATCTAATTATACTTATAATAAGTTACTTAGCTTTCTTTACTTATCTAATTATACTTATTATAAGTTACTTAGCTTTCTTTATTACTACTTTCTTCTTTAAGCTAGAAGTAAGAGAGCTAGAAGTAAGAGAGCTAGAAGTAAAAGAGCTAGAAATAAGAGAGCTAGAAGTAAGAAAATAAGATAATAGTTCTTATAAAGATATAATATCTTCTATAATATTATCTTTCTCTTTCTTAACTATAAGTACTCTATGTTTTCTCTTCTTAGTTAGTTTATTAATAGGTTTTATAAAAAAGATACTATTTAAGACTCTTATACTTAACTACTTCTCTACTACTAACGCTTTAACTTCTTATAATTATATTAGAGTTAATATATTTACTAAGGCTTATATTTCTACTTTTATTCTATATATATATTCTTTATTATAAACTATAATTAAATCTCTAGTATTCTACTTATTAATAGCAGAAATAGATATATTAACTATTTATTTTAGTAAAGTCTAAATAACTATAATACTATCTAATATTAATCTACTCTAAATTATCTAAGTCTCTTAGCTAGCTAATAAGTTCTTATCTATTACTAATTATCTAAAGCTCGATCTATCTTAATTTATCTATTAAGAGCTAATACTATAATAGTTACTTATAGTATTTAAAGAAGATTATCTCTTTTAATTTCCTTAGAAATACTAATCTTATAAATTCTATTAAAAGTATTAATTTTAATAAAGGTCTATTATATAAGCTTATATAGTATAAGTATAGTTTTATTTATTCTATTACTTTTATTACTTAGCTTTTAATAAATATTTAAATAAAGAGATTTAATAATTACTAAAATAATAATCTTCTTTTTTATAGATATAGTATATAAATAGCTTTCTTATACTAAACTAAGAGTTAGGTCTAGAGACTAAAGCTAAATCAATACTAGCTAGTACTATATTTCTATTTTTATCTTAGAAAAGAATTTAACTCTAGCTTTATAAAAGTAGAGTCTACTTTATAAAAGAGTTAATAAGAGCTTCTCTAGTAGTTATATAATAATTATTCTTTTCTTAATCTATTTTTATAGATTTCTATATCTAGCTAAATTTAAGTTATAATTCTAAGTTATCTACTTCTAAAAATATAGTAGCTATCTCTACTACTCTTAGATTATAGTTATTTAATTCTTTAGTAGTAGCTTTTATATTTTAAATTAATATCTTAATCTTAATAATTCTTAATATTACTCTATTAGAATAAACTACTATTCTTATTAATTCTTTATTAAGTTCTTTAGTAGCTTACTTATATAACTAAGCTTTTCTACTTAATATCTTATATCTCTATATAGTATTTATAAAAAGAGCGTCTTTTTTAACTTAAGAATATTATCTTATCTAGTACTAATTCTATCTTATCTTCTCTATCTTCTTAAGAAAATCTATATTACGAGATAAATATAGATTAGACAAAGGATTATCTAATAACTCTATCTTTTAAGCGAGAAGTATAGTATATAAAGTCTTATACTCTTCTCTATAGTTCTAAGAAATTAAGTATCTATTTTAATCTTACTTTATTTATTCTATACTCTCGATATAGCTTCTATAATCGCTATAATCTACTAATTAATAAAGCTTTTAACTTCTTAAAATCTCTTTTAATAGTTTATAAAAAACTATATAAATATATCTAGTAGCTTCTCTATAGTAATTAGATATTATAATTAAAGACTTCTCTTTTTTTAATATAACTAGAGTATTATAATTAGCTTTTATAGTATATTTTATAAAAGTCAAGATTATCTTTATATCTTTATATAGTAAACTATAGAATAGTACTACTAATATTATAGATAATATTTTTAAAATAGTAGTAATTCCTTTCTAAAGTAATAAAAGTTCTTTTATTAGTAAAAGAGTATTTCTAACTATAGCTAGATTTCCTTTCTCTACTAGTAATAAGTTTAATATAATAGATATTATTATTAAGAATTCTTAAATTACTTTTTTAATATTATTAGCTATATCTTTATTTCTTACACTAGTACTAGTAAGCTCTTACTTCTAAAGTATATATTAGCTATTAGTATTTCGTTCTTAGAGATATATTATAATAGTATAGAAGATTCTAACTTAGATTTTATAGTATATAAGCTATCTTAAGAGAGTTCTTTATATTTATTAAAGAGAGTCTATTTAAATAATAACTTAGATATAAATAGAGTTTATTAAGAGTATAGAGAGCTTTAATCTATTATCGAGACATATAACTAATCTACTAATAAATAACTATAGTAGTATAAATAGCTCTCTAGCTTAGTATATATACTTTGTCTAAGAGAGTAAGCGTTTCCTTAAATAGATCTAAGATTATAGCTCTACGGAATTATTATATCTCTAATCACGTTTAGAAAAGTAAATTTCAAGAGTTATAGAATAACCTAGTTTAAGTTCCTTAAATTCTAGATATAATTAGAATACTTATATTCTTATTTTACTAGTTAGATAAAGATTTCTTTTTAACCTTTGATATAACTTTGCTTTAGAGTACTATTCTACTATTATTAATACTTTAGAGAATTTAAGACACTTTAAGTTAGCTAGAGTTTTTCTATCTTTTTATATAAAGCGCTCTCTCTTATATTTATTTTAAAACACTTTTTTATTTTCAATTTAAACTATTAATTAGTTTATAAGATCTATATTCTCGACGATTTTATTCTTTTGTTTTTTATTTAAACTACGAGATTTCTATATTAGTTAAGAAGTAGCTTCTTTCTAGCTAAGAACTAAAAAGTTTAAACTACTATAACTTAATTATAGATTAGAAGATTATTCTACTAGTCCTATCTATTACTATTACTACTATATAGCCTTTGAAATCCTTTTATTTTTATTCGTAGAGCTCGGCGTTCTAAATTCTTATCTCTACTAGAAAAATAGTAATATAATTATTAATACTTTTTGAATACGTCTCTTATACGTCTATTTATTTTCTTCTCTTCTTTTACGAGTCGGCTCTTTCTATTTAGTTTTCAATTAATCTATAAATCAGCGCCTCTGTAATTATATAAGCCGTTCTCAAAGATATAGCTACGAAAGAGGTAGAAGAGACTATGTCTATAGCCTTCTCTTCAATTAAGAAGATTATCGACATAAAGCCTAATACCTATGAAACATCTTCAAAAATCGCTCTTACTAGTGACTTTGAGTTAAGTAAAGCACTTACGATAAGTGGTTCTCTGCTAGCATAGGTGATCGACAAGGTTCTTAATTATTAGAGAACAATTTCTCTCGAGAGAAGGTAAGTGCTACTCTTTAATCAGATCTAGAATAATTAGGAAGTTAGGTTCCTGATCGTTCTAAAGCTTCTAGGATAATATATTACATTATCTTATAATACTTTATACAACTCGAGTAATACAACGATAACCGATGATCTTTCACGATCAATTAGTGTAGATTTCTGAATAGTCCGCTAATGCGCTTATAGATTATGAAATTCGACCATGAGCGTATTCCCGAACAAGTGGTTCACGCTCGTGGGACTGGTGCTTTTGGAACATTTAAGCTTTATGAAAGTGCATATATATAAAGTCTAATAACGTGGGTTTGCCCCCGCTCATACCTTATAGAACATTACATATACAGGCATTCTTATAGATACCTCTCGAACAACACTAGTCTTCGTCCGCTTCTCTACTATGCTAGGTTCATGAGGAAGTGCAGATGCAGTTAGAGATGTTCGCGGATTTGCCATTAAGTTAGTAATCTAAACTATACCTCTACTCGGCTTTCCTATTGTTGAGAAAATAAAGCTAATTGTTCAAAGGCTCTATACTAACAATGGCAACTGGGTTCTTATAGGGAACGATATTCCGGTTTTCTTTGTCTAAGATGCTATCAAGTTTCCCGACGTTGTATATGCTGGAAATGAATTTTCACATTAAATAATTTAGCTTACTTTTCTCCAGAACCCGAGCCCGACAACGAGATTCCTCAAGCACCAACTGCTTATGACAATTTCTGGGATTTCCAATTTCTACATAAGGAAGGAACACATAGGTTCATGTAAGTTGTATTTCCCCCATCGTAAAATCGACGAGGGCTCGTTCAGAACTCAAAAAATTCAACACTAACCTCTAGATAGGCGGGCCATGTGTGATCGCGGTATTCCTCGGTCATATAGAATGATTCAAGGTTTTGGTGTGAATACCTTTACCTTGACTAACAAAGGAGTTCGACCATTCGTAAAGTTTCATTCCACACTAACCTTGGTAGTGCAATCCTTGGCATAGGATAAAGCACTGAAGGTCACCCCCAATGCTCATTTATACCGGTAATTACTAACCGTTCAAAAGCTAGCTAGACAGGACCTAGACTTTCACCGCAAGTCTCTCCACACTGCCATTGAGAGTGGTGCATTTCTAACATGGAAAGTTGGGATTTAAGTTTGCCCCGAGAGCCTCCAGGACGAATTTGAATTCGACTTCCTCGATGCAACGAAAGTGTGGTAAGAAGAAGCTCTTCTGGTGAGATACATCGGAGAACTGGAACTAAATAGGAACGTCGATGAATACTTCACACAAATCGAGCAGTCAGCCTTTTGTACCGCCCATATTGTGCCAGGCATTGGATTCTCCGATGCTCCGCTTCTTCAGGGCCGCAACTTCTCCTATTTCGTTACTGAACTTTCTCGCTTAGGGGTTAATTGGCAAGAATTGCCTGTTAATAGACCAATTTGCCCAGTTATGAACAATCATCGCGATGGTCAGATGCTACACAAGATCACTACGGGGAAAGTCAACTATTGGCCAAGCCGACATAGAGATATTCCCACTAGCCAAAGCTTCCGAGGGAGCCTATGTCAACTATCCTAAGAAATGTTTGCAGATTTTTGCCTCTGTTCCTATTTTGGAACTTCTATTCTTGGTTGTCAGGAGCAGGTTTTATAAAAACGGATGATAATGTGTTCCAGTGGTGGCAATGGAACCACGGCTTCGTTCTGTTAAGTTCTCTGAACTTTTCTCCCGGGCGCAACTTTTCGGTTGAAAGATCGCACATTCTCAATGCTCTAAGCTTTGAGCTCAATCCTATGGTGCAGCGATTTAGCGACATATCCTTGGAGTTAGCTCAAGCACTCGCCGAAAAGTAGGTGGACCAATTCCCACCAAGGAAGAACGCCCAAATCATGTGAAAACTGCCAAGGGTTCAAGTCAATTTGAGTTTACCCCCCGAGAATATGGGACTACCGCCAACTATTGAAACCCGGATGATTGCATCCGAATACGAGGCTGTCAAAGGTTCTTTAACCGCCGCTAGAGCTCTCCCATTTACCATCGGGCCTAAGCGACAGCCCGCCAAGAGCTCTAGCGGAAAGAGTGTTAGTCCTGTTCATCCTTTCGAAGGAATGAGAATTTGACTCGCTTTATTTCCCCGGTGGCGAACATGTTTTGTTATTGTATTAGGTTTTCACTCTTGTAATGACTAACCGATTGAGATTAGCTCACTCTTGGGGTATTTATACTTCCTCCTACGTATAGTAGATAGTTCTTTCCTTGTAGTAATAAACACCTAATTCTCCACTCGACACTTTTGAATGCTAATACCACGTCCCTTGACCTTACACTTATAATATATTTCCACTCACCTGTCCTAAGGAAGAGTCATCTATTGGGTGAGAGAGGCATTCAGGCATGGTAAACTTCTGGGTGCTACTGGTAAGTATATTATTTTTAGAGCATTCTCTCCTATTCTCAGTGTTTTGGGTTTCCCCGCCTAATCTGTTATCCTATCCTACCTTGACGATCCTTCTCCTTCCTACCTCTATTTTAAGGCTATCCCGCCTAATCCTATTCTAATATATCACTTCTCCTAGCCACTCCGATCTTATTCTAAAATTTATTCTATCTATTCTTTCCTATCTAAGGTATCAGAGTAGCCTTTCCCAGTCTACAAGGGAGGCTAGACAGGGTATATACTAGCCTCAAATATATTTATAGTATTATTAGTAGATTTAGTAGGAGTAGTGCTACCTAAGAAAAGTATATAATATTAGTCTCTAATTAGTACCTACTATTCCTCCCTCTAAATAAAATATAAGCGCATAGCCGCTATACTATACTAAATGTCTATATACTCTATATTTTATTCAAGAGAGAGGGAATAGTAAAAACAAGGGTTTTACTATAGTAAATCAAGTACCTAGTAGAGTACTTAATTTAGTACTATTTAAAAGAACTTAGAAGATAAGTAGTAGGATAAAGAGAATTAGGTTATTACTAATCTACTAGAATAATACGTAATTTAGGTATAATAACTCGTCTTTTAGCAGCTTTAATAATAATATTATTTTTAAAACTTCTTAAATTAGTCTATAATATTAATACTTTTTATCGCTTTTTACTTATTTTAATACTTTTTACTTATATACTTTCTATTCTATTCTATTCTCTCTAATACCTCTTCTTACCTAGCTCTATCTTTTAGTCTTCCTTATTAAATAGTATAGTAAGTAGAACCTATATTATATTACTTAAGAAGTCTCTTTTAGAGAGATACTCCCCTTCTTATATAGGTATATAATTTAAAAGGCTAGAAAGATAATATTATAACGTATTATAGAGAGTATATACTATGATATTTAATACTCCTCTTCGATTCTACGACTTCTAAAGCTATACTATCTTATCTTTAATAAACCTATAGCTAAAACCTTTGAAGGATTAAGAGCTAGAGAAGAATAAATAAGTATTAGTTATACTAAGGCTTATAATTATCTCCTTCTTCTAAGCTATATATAAATAGAGCTTATAAAGAGAAGCTTCTTCTAATAGACTTCTTTAGTCGTTTTTATATAACTAAGAGTTACGTATACTTAGTAGACTTCTTTAGTTATAAATATAAAAAGAAGGAAAAAGGAAGAAAGAAAAGAAGAGTATTATAACTTCTCTAGAAGTTATACTAACACGTTAGCCTTATTATTATTCTTAAATTCTCCGTTAGTAGTATATACTAAGATGTCTTTTATAGTTAAGTTACTTAGTATAGTATTAGCTTCACTAGTATAGCCCGAGATCTAGTATAGATTAGATCTCTATTTTAGGTTATACTTTATATATTCTAGTAAGTATTTAAGTATACTAGTATATAGCTTAGTCGTACTATATTCTTTAGACATATTAGTACTAAGCTTAACTCTTATCTTTATTAAGTTATCTATATAGATAAGATATTCTCTACTATTTACCTTTCTTAGTTGCTATAATCTTAGAAGTCGTTCTACTATTAATACTTCACCTGCTAATAGCCTAAGTACTATCTTAATAGCTTTAGATATAAGTATAGAAGTCTCTTAATATAGTAGAGGTAGTATTTTAAGTTAGAGACGTTTTAGTAATAAGGGCCTAGCTTCTAAGCTAGGTAGTCTTATAGTAGTAAGATAGAAGTAACTTTACTAAGATGTCTTTTAGTATATTAATCCCTAACTAGAAGCTCTACTAGATACTATACTAGAGGTACGACTTTAGCTTTAGCTATATAGGCTTTTATACTCTTTAAGTACTATAAGGTAACTACTATTGAAAGACTTAATAGACCTAGGTCTAGAGAGTATAATACTAAAGGCAAAGCGTTTACTCTATAGATATTCGTCGGTCTAAGGCTATTTATCTATTTAGTTAAGATAAAGCTAGTCTACGAACTATGTTATTATCTTATATAGATATTAGCTATTCTAATTCCTTAGGTTTACGTTATATATACTAAGTATCTATATAGAGTTAAGAGTACGCTTAGTAGTAGGTCCTCTCTCTATCTTAATATATTTAATAAGATACTACTATATACCTATTAGCTCTAGTTTATGAACCTGTTTCTATTAGTAGCGGTTAGTAGTATTTATATTAATAATAAGTAGTTAAAAACTAAGGGTTTACTTTTATAGAATAGCGTCTTAGACGTACTATAGGCTTATACGCTAGTTAAGGTTTATAACTAGCTTTTCGCTTTTAGTATAGAAGATGTCTAGGTAAGCTCTTTAGCTTTTAAGAAGAGGCTCTTCTAGAAAGTTAGCGAAGACTTTAAATTTCTATATATTAGAGATAGTATAGTTAGTTCTTTCTTAGCTATTAGTAAAGCTAATAGAGTAGTAGGACGATTACTATAGTAATCGCGGCTTATTAGCGAAGATGCTTAGATAATAGAGTTTATAGTATTTATTACTAGCTAGTAGTATCTACTAATATATATATATATCTTTAAAAGTAGACTTGTTACTAAGTATACTTAGTAGTAAGACTTTTAGTATAAGAGAGTTAATACTTTATATATACTAATTATCGAAGTCTTTAGTATATTTAGTAGTTATATATAGTAGATTAGTATCTAAGACAAGGTTTAGTAGCTTTACTAAGGTAAAGATATGTCTTAATATAATAAGTAGAGCTTTATAAATAAAAGAGGATAAAGAGGTTATATAGAATATAGGCGAGGCTTAGATATATATATCTGTTTACTAAAGTTGCTTTTTTTAGATAGCTAGCTAAAAATCTAATAGTTAGTATAAATAGATATATAAGGTTATAACTTTTTAAGTATATATTATATATAGCTAAGATTTAGGTTAGAGCTATTAGGCTTTATAGTAATTTAGATAGTAAAGAGATATTTTATCTATAATTAGAATTTATAATATTAGGTATTATTACGTAACTCCTCTATAATTAGGAAAAATAGATCTTAGAGAACTCTAATTAACTTCTAAAATATAATGAATTTAGCTTAGTTAAGAGACTTTATAAGACCGTCGACTACTTACTTTTTAGTAGAGATATACTATAGCTTAACTATTTTATCGTTAATTATTTTATACTAGTAATACTACTAAATATTAATATACTTTATATAAACGTAGTAAACTCTAGAGTTTTTAATAAGAGCTATAACACCTTAGTTATTATAGAAGATTACTATAGCTATAAGAGATATATACTAGTTATAGTAGACTTGCTTAAGGAATTTTCATAGCTATACTACTTCCTTAGTAGCTAGGGTTTACTTAATATATTCTAATTTATAAGATAAGAGTATAATAGTTGTTTATCTTTTAAATAACTAGCTAATAGCTCTACTACTAATATTAAAGACGTATTTAGAGGTTAATCTCTTTATATCGTAGTCCTCTACCTAGTCCGCGTTAGTATATTCTTAGAGTTCTTTTAATAGTCCTTAGAAGCTTAGATAAAGGCTTAAAGTCTCTTTAAGATACTATAGAATACGTTTTACAGCTATTATATAGTACTTATTAGAATTAAAAGTAAACCTGCTTATAACTAATATAATATATACTATATCTAGTTAAGTACTTAGTATAGTATATATTAGAGAGCTTATAATAGATTAGTATCTACGTTTAAATTCTAGTATAGCTTTATAGAGCGCTTCTAATAGGATTATATACTTTAATAAAGTCTTTATTAAAGTGTCTATACTTTTAGTATTACTAAGCTTAAACTCTTCTAAGACCTTTTCTAGGTATCTATATTATAATAGTTTTAATAACCTTTTAGTATAGTTACGTTCTACTTTTATATCTAGATAGAAGCTATAGTCTACTATTTTAAACCTTTTACTTAAAGCCTTCTTAATTTCCTTAATATACTTTTTATTAAGTCTAGTAATTAATAGGTTATTAATATAAATAGCTATAATAGTACTATTACTATAGTAGAAGACGCTAGTATCTTAGTCGATAGATAAGAAGCTAATAGTTTATAAGAAGTCTACTAGTATAGTATACTAGACTCGGAGTACTTACTTAAGACTATATAAGGCTTTCTTAAGCTTATATACTCTATTAGTCCCATCGTTATAGCTCTCTAGCTATTCTATATAAATATTAATATTAATATTTCTATAGAGAAAAGCAGTCTTAACGTCTATTTATTCGATCTTCTAATCTAAGATAGCGATAATAGCGAAGATTACCTTATAGCTTATAGGTTTAATAATAGATATAAATGTCTTAAAGAAGTCGATTCTCTCTTTTTATTTAAAACTCTTAATTATATAGTAAGCTTTATAGCAAGTAATACTACTGTTGTCTCTTCTTTTATACTACTATACTAATTACTTATATAAGACTTTTTAATTCTTAGAGTAACTAACTATTCTCTATATACTATTATCTATTAGTAAATTATATTCTTCTTAGATAGCTAGTTTCTAAAAGTATTACTAGCTACTCTAGTAGGCTTCTTACTAGGTCTTAGGTTTATAGAGCTTTATTAGTCTTATAGTATCTATAAAGACGTATCTAGTAAAGAAGGCTTAGGCTTCTTCCTTATTATTAAAGCTAGGTAGTAGTATTAATTCGCTATTAGAGCTTTTACTAATATTAGTATTTATAACCTACTATACTTATAATGCTTCTACTATAGTATATTTCTAATTATTTACTAAAGCTAGAAAGATAACACTTAGAACTTCTCTTAAAGCGTTATATATTTCCTAGAACTCCTATTCTCTAGTAACGCTTTAGGTAATCTATTATAGAGGCGCTAGCTATAGCTTAGGTTATAGCGCTAGTATAGAGCTAGATTTCGCTAGTTATACTACTCTTATAAAGAGGTCGAAGGTATAGTTATTAGTACTATTAGTAGTTATTCTTCTTTATAAGGTTAGTACTATTACTCTTATTAGTGTTAATAGGTTTTCTAGTATAAGCTTCTTTTAGTAAGGTTCGTTATTATAGCTACTCTTATTACTTTCTAATAAGGAGTAGTATCTTTTAATACTATATAAGTTAAAGTTAGTAGGTATACGTTTCTTAATATAAACATCGCTTACTTTTATTATCTTACTATTAGAAAGGAGTATTCTATAAATAGTGTCTCTTTTATATCCGATTAATATACTCTTATTTACTCTAATTTTAAGCTTCTTTCTCTTATATCTAATTATAGACTATAGTCTATACCTTAGATTCTAGAGTACGAAGATAGTAACTCTTAGAGATATATCTATTAATAGCTTTATAAAGTGTTTTATATTCTAATAATTAATATAAGCTACGATTAGTAAGGTATTATATAGTCTATATAACCTTAGGCTATTAGTTGTTTAGAATCTCTAAGATATATATTAGAGTAGACGTTTTCTACTAGAGTATTTAGCTATATTTTTTAGCTCCTCTATTCTAGCTTAGATAGTAGATAATTATTAGCTTAATTATAATACTCTCTTTTTAATAATGTTCTTAGAAGAGTTCTAAAGAGAATAGCTCTTCTTTATCTGCTTATATTTAGCGAATTTTAGTATTCTTACGCTTAAAGCGTACTTTAAATTTAAGAAAGAATTTAAAAGCTTCCTCTTTTCCTTTAAAAGCTTTAGTATATCTAAATTTAGTTTTATCATATATAACGTATATAAAGTAACGCTCTTCTAGGCTACTGTTTATAGGAATTAGGCTATAAAGATTAAAGTATACTAAGTCTAGTATATACTAGCTAGGTTTAATATAATTCCTATACGTAGATTTAGCTTTTATAGCCTTAAAGATATATACTTAGTAAGTTAATTTATAATCTTCTAAGAGTTTATTAAAGTCTATACTAACTAGAACCTCTAGTAGTCTCTTAATATTTAATTCCCTTAGATAACTAAGTTACTTATATTAAAGTAGTAACCTAGAGTCTAGGCTATAGACTACTATCGCGATTTGTTAGTATATTATAAGCGCTATAATACTATAGTTAGGTCCTCTCTTAAGGTCTAGTATAGAGATAAAAACTAGGAATAGCTTTTATATATCTAAGGAGTAGATATTATCTTACTTTATAGACGTAAATCACTCTTAGCTAATATTAAACTAAAGTCTAAAGAGTTTCTTTATTTAGCCCTAGTTATAGCCTTTTTCTTCTAGTTATCTTATTAAGATAAGGTTATATCCTAGCTATAAGATATAGTAAACGTTTAGAAGAAGAATAACTTTAGTCTTAGTAAAGATTTTTATAGAGTTAATATCTACTAGAGTATATACTAAGCTACTAATACCTATAATTAGCTTTATATTAGGTAATTTCTTATACTTAGTAAATAAGAAGCAGTTAGTAGTATAGTAGTAAGAGTATCTAGTATTAAGTAGCTATTCTATTTAAAGGTTAAACTTAGCTCTCTTAAGGTTATTTAGTTCTATTACTACTACTACGAGGGCTATGTTAATCAGGACTTCTCTAAAAATTAGTAGTTAATTAATAGAAGATATAAGAAGTTATTTATAGAGGTTATTAGAGACATCTATTACTATTACTCTATAAGTATATAGTATTAAGATATTATCGTCGAAGTCGTCTTATATTCTAGGTTTTCGCTCTCTCTTATCTTTATCTTTTTCTTTAAGTTTAGTTATCTTACTCTTAAAGCTTAACTATTATACTAGACGCTTTTTAGAATATTTAATATAATAGTTTATTTCTAGATATTTATTTTTATTATAAAAGTTATAGTAATTAATAATACGCTAGTAAGCTAGTAGAGCGAGTTATAGTAATAGAGCCGTTGCTATTACTACTATTACTATTATTACTATATATTAGTCGTTTTCTTAAGTTATACGCTTCTCTTTAATAATAGTAGTATTAATAAGTTTAGTAAAGAAGACTACTTAAATAAGGTTATTCTTAGCGTCTACGTTATAAGCTATAATAAAGGCTCGGTTTCTTTAGAAATCTACTATATAATTAATATATAAAGAGTTAAGACCGTCTATAAATTTTAAGACTATATCTAGATTAGTCCTTTTAACGTCTTTAGAGATTTAGACTAAGTTAGTATTAAGGTCGAGGAAGGTAGTAGTATATTCTCTAATTAATTTATAACTCCTAAGTTTAAGACACTAGAATTAAAGAGTAAGATTAATAAGTATACTTATACTCTAAGATTAGTATAGTTCTTTTACCTATTTATTAGCTTCTTAAGAGTTATATAGTATTTAATCTCTATTAGCGTAGTAGAGTCTAGGTATATACGTATAACAGTTATAGCCTATATTATCCTTTACTAGTATTTAGCTATTCTTCTTATAAATTAAGCTAGGGTTTTAGAGCCTAGCTTAGCCTCGATAGAGGTAATATTTATATAATAATTATTATAGACGTTAATAATAATCTTTTCTTCTACTCTATACTTAAACTCTTATTAGTTATTAGACCTAAGTTCTAAGACGTATATAGTAATAGAGACGTCTAAGAATCTCTTAGAGATAGATATCTTCTTTTTAGCTTTAGTATAGAGGTATTAGAGAGAGTGTTTAAACTATTATAAGTTCTTTTAGGTCTCTCTTTATAGGTTCTTACTTAAAGATTAAAGAGTTTAAAGTCTTAGTTTAGAGATAGAGAAGAAGTAGTAACTTTAAGGATTTCTTCTTCTATATTACTTTAATTAGAGTCTAGGTAGTTAGGATTAGAGTTATCTAAGTCTTTAAAGACGTTAGAAGGTTACTCTTATAGAGTATATAGAGTATAAGGATAGTCGATCTCTATATAGAATAGGTAAATAGATATATTATTAATACCTTTAGAAAAGCTTTCTTAGAAAAAGAGTAAGAGAAAGTTAGTAAATAGTTCTTATAGAAAAGTTTAAGAAGGGTATATAATACTAAAGGTAAGGTCTTACTTATTATCTTTTAAGATAAAGAAGAATATTATCTTATATTAGTAA
Source organism: Hymenoscyphus infarciens (assembly GCA_001414345.1). NCBI lineage: Eukaryota > Fungi > Ascomycota > Leotiomycetes > Helotiales > Helotiaceae > Hymenoscyphus > Hymenoscyphus infarciens. The sequence goes on along the minus strand of LLCB01000541.1, from coordinate 6,702 downwards.
ATTGAAATTAGATTCAAGTAGTCTAGTAAAGAGACTTTTTAGTAATAAAGTAAGAGATTAGTATATTAAGAAGTAATATTACTAAATTTTTTTAAAGACGTTAAGTATAAGGTTTTAGAGTCTAGAGTATACTTAGATATCTTAATCTTATCTCTATATTTTTATTTTAGTAGAATCTTTATATTTAGAACCTATACTATCTTTCTTTATTATAGTATAAGGTTAGAGCTACTTAGAATTATTTTCTTAGTATCTTTATAATATATATACTATAAAGCGTTAGTAAGTTCTACTTCTTAGCTTATTAAGGACTTAGCTTATCTTTAGAAGTTAGTATAGAATTCTAGGCTTATAATCTATTAACTAATATAGTAAGTAGAACCTATATTATATTACTTAAGAAGTCTCTCTTAGAGAGATACTTCTCTTCTTATATAGATATATAATCTAGAAGGCTAGAGAGATAATATCATAGTATATTATAGAGAGTATATACTATGATATTTAATATTTCTTACCTCTTCTATTCAAATTTAGTATCTCTTCTACCTAATTTAGCCTAGCCTATAAGTGAAATTAGCTTATTCTCTCCTTTCTTAATAGAGAGAGGTAGCCTATCCTCTCCGGAGTGCTAGGCTGACTAAGGCGGGGAAAGCTAAAACACTGCTTATTCTAGTCTTTTCAAGAACTAGAAAGTACTCTTTTACTACTGAAACATCATCTACGCTTAGATCATACTCAAAGAATCATACTAGTGAAGGCGTTAAGCTCGTGAAGGCTATATGTGAAGTTGGAGATATGATATTTAGTTTATATTCCGAAGTTATTAAGTCTTATAACGTTGTGATAGCAGGTGGTGTAGACTCTGGGTCTACTTTAAGAGAGAAGCTGAATATAGCTAAAAGCGCAAAGAACTTTTTAGATACTTATGTGTTTTATTTCAAACGAGAGCTCGATGGATTGACAAGCATAGTAGCCTTTTGGGAATTTATCGGTTATTACTTGCGAAAATTAGGTAGTTTAAATATGAATTCTTTTTATTTTCTTACTAAGCTAAATAGCATAAGTTTTGATTTCAGCATTTCCAAGGGGTATGCTTTGGAGATTAAAATCTAGTTCCTAATTTCGTTATTCGACTCTCTTATTACTCTTCCTCGAAAGAAATGTCTCTCGTAATAGATAGCAAAAGGTTGTTCTAACTATATAGGAAAAAATAATTAGAATCTAGAAAGTTTAGAACAATTGAAGTGAGTTGTTCTAAATATCTAGGCTAATTTCAAAATATTCCATGTCTTTAGAATAAGTATATACTTGAATTATCGCAGAAAGCTAGAACAACTAACAGGTTTTACCTATATCACTATAGCATAAGAGACAGATCACAGATCAGAAGCTTATAGCTAGGCCCGATGAAATACGTGAAAGTAATCTCTTATATAGTATAGTAATAAACGTCTAAAGAGAGAAGAGGAGAATATAAAGCACTTAGACTTAGAATATATATAGGTCTACTAGTATAGTTATATGTTCTTCTTATAATATGCCTGTCTAAAAGAAAGGTTAGCTTTAAAGACCTAAAAAGGTAAAAGAAAGAAAAGAAAGAAATAAATAAGGTTATAACTCGTCTTCTAGTTCTTAAGTAAGCTTTCTCTAAGTTATAGCTAGCTTTAGAGGTTATATACCTTAGCTAGTATCTATATAGCTATATCTTATTAAGTTATAATATTATCTAACTTCTAGCTATAAGTAAGTTCCTTTTAAGTTATAGCTAGCTTTAGAGGTTATATACTCTAGCTAGTATTATATATAATAGTATTCTTTTCCTTTCTTTCTTTTAAGATACTTAAGAGTACTTTAAACTATATATAACACTAGTATATGTTCCTAGCTTATACTACGTCTTAGAAGGGTATATTAATATAAGAAGTAAGAATTTAGTAAGATATAGATATATAGTTAGTAGATATATAAAGTTATTAAAGAGTAGATAGTAAGGTTATTAAGATAGCTATTATTATAGTAATATATAGAATATTAAAAGAGAAGAGGAGAGGAGATAAAACTAAGTCTTAGAGGTTAATATTAGAGTAAAGGTATAAGTAGATAGAGCTAGAAAGAGAATTAAGAACTTAGATAGAAGATTAAAGACTTAAGACTTAAAAGATTAAAGAGGATTTACTTAAAAGATTGAAGAGAGTATATATATTAAGAGATTAAAGAGAGGTTACTTAAGAGATTAAAAAGGGTTTACTTAAAAGATTAAAGAGTATATATAAGTTAAGTATATATATATTAAGAGATTAAAGAAGATATACTTAAAAGATTAAAGAGTATATATAAGTTAAGAGTATATATATATTAAGAGATTAAAGAGAGGTTACTTAAAAGATTAAAGAGTATATATAAGTTAAGAGTATATATATATTAAGAGATTAAAGAGAGGTTACTTAAAAGATTAAAAAAAGGTTATTTAAGAGATTAAAAAGGGTTTACTTAAAAGATTAAAGAGTATATATAAGTTAAGAGTATATATATATTAAGAAATTAAAGAGAGGTTACTTAAAAGATTAAAGAGAGGTTACTTAAGAGATTAAAGAGAGTTTATTAAAAGATTAAAGAGAGAAGAGAGGTATTCTTTATCTTTCTTACTAACTTATTAGAGATTTAGGAGATAGTTATACTTATTAATAGATAGTATATATACTAATAGCTAGATTCTAATTAAGTATTTAAATTATAAGATTAGGAAGTAGATAAGAGAGAGAGAGAGAGAGAAGAAGAGAGGTATTAGTTATAATATAGTTTAGTAGAAGAAAGGCGATTTTTAAGAGAATAGATAAAAGAGAGAGAGGACGATATAGAAGTGGTTTTAGTAAGTAAGGTCGATATAGAAAGGTTACTAGATTTTAGAGTATTACTACTATATAGTATAAGAGATAGATTATAGATTAGAAGCTTATAGCTAAGCCTAATAAAATACGTGAAAGTAATCTCTTATATAGTATAGTAATAAACGTCTAAAGAGAGAAGAGGAGAGTACGAAGCACTCGGAATATATACAGGTCCACTAGTGTGGTCACGTGTCCTTCCCGTAATAATCACGAACCTCGGAACTCGGAAAGTTCGAAAGCAAGTTATTTCTAATAGATACTAAATGCTTAAAGAACTACTATAAGATCTAGAAAAGAGCTAAGATGTTAAAAGAACTATATAAGTATCTAATTATCTCTTTATCTTTTTAAATAATCTAAGTTATCTCTTTACTACACTTGTCTATAACTTTCTACATCCGTTTCTATTTAGCTTTGAAACGAGACCAGAGCCTCGTCGTTTCTTTCTTTATATAGAAGAATAAAAGCTATTTAAATATAAAATCCTTTTCTTAATAGCTATATTTAGTAATTTTTATATAAAAAAACTAAAGATATAACTATATAAGACTAGCTATATTAGACTTCTTTTAATAGCTATAATTATAGAAGCTATTAAGAAAAGAACTTTATATCTAAGAATTCCTTACTCTACTCTAGACTTTCTATATAGCCTATATAATTATAAGTCTTAAACTAAAGTAGATATAACTACTTTTTCTTAACTTTATCTTAACTTCTTTTTTAAAACTTACTAACTATAACTATAACTTCTTTAATATAAGAGCTATTAAAAAAAGAAGTCTATCTCTAAGTAGATCTATACTAGCTCTATAAGCTTTATATAGCCTATATTATTATAGTAATAAGCTTAATATAGCTGGTTTTTTATATATAATTTTTATAACTCTTTTAGTAGAGCTATAGAGTTAGTAGAGTATATCTAGCTTAAGAATATAAAAGAGAATACTATCTAGATTATTAGTATTTAATTAAATTAGAATAATTTATACTTACTAGAATTATCTAAAGTATTATATAGTAGAAGTTATATTAGTTTTTAAGTAGAGTCTATAATACTATTCTTAACTTACTCTTTTACAACTAAATAAAATTAAAAGTTCTTAGAGACTCTAGAAGCTTTTATCTTTTTTACTCTTAAATTAGTTATTTAGTTCTTTTATTTTATATAAATAAAAGATAGAGAAAGATACTAGAGTAGCAAAGACTATAATAATTAGTATATACTCTATTAAGCTATATTTACTATTATTTATTTATTATTAGTTATTTACTATTATTTATTTACTATTTTTTATTTTTATTTATAATTAATTAGACTTATTTACTATTAGTAAAAATTAAGTAATTCTTAAATAACTATTATTTTAATAATATTTATCTTAGAAGAAATATATAATAAAACTAATACTTATAATCTTAGCTTAAGTTTATAATATATTATACTAACTATATCTACTTTTATCTTCTTACTATTATTTATTTACTAGTATTTATTTACTATTATTTACTTATTATTATATTATTTCTAAATAGCTATTATCTTAATAAGACTAATACTTATAACCTCGGTTCGAGGTTACTATAAAATCTTTATAGTTAGCTCTATATAAGCTACGAGGACTATTTCAGATTTTAGCGCAGTAGTAGTAACCTTGTATTAAAAAACTATAGCGCTTATATCTAAAAGCTTTTGACTATCTATTAGTAATATATAATAAAATGTTATTAGAGGCTTAAAACGACTAGAATAAGAATATTCTCTATTAAGGTTTAAGACGATAGCTATACCACTCGTTCAAGTGAATCCTATTGCTTACTACTGTTGAAGTGATAAGAATATCTTCTAACACCTCTTAAAGAGCCTTCAGATGTGCCGAGGTAGTGTTATATAAAACCTGAGATAATACTGTTCTAGATAAGACGATTCTAGACTCTCTATATACAAATCTCTCTTATTAGATCTTACTACTAATAGGTCTATATAACGAATAGATGAATAAAATATTAATTATTTATTATAAATATTAAATAAATTTATAGTATTCGAGCGATTATTCGAGTAATAAATGAATATATTACGAATAGTTTCTATTTATTAAGCGAAATATTCGCTCTCTAGGTCTTAGTATATATAAGTTGAATTTTACTCTCTTTTTATATATATATTTAAATATAACTAAACTATAAATTCACTTACTTTTAATTATTATTAATAGATTACTATCGTCTCTACTTTTTATTACTTATATTCCTAAGTCGAAGTACTAGTCCTTGCTAAGAGGTCCTACGCTAAAAGTCTTGGCCCCTAAACCTAATTAGGCTTAAGTCCGATCTTATCGCCTATTACACGTGACTCTAAAAATTATTTCTCGTAGAATTATAAATAGCTTTAAAGTTATCTTAAATAACTATAGCTCTAACGTCTTCTATACCTCTACTAATATATCTCCTACCTACGTACGCCTAGCTAAATATTAATTATAAAGCTCTCTATAATTATAATTTAGCTCTATATCTTCTTAAATAGCGCTATTATATATAAATAGAATTAGACTACTCTCTAAGTCTACGTAGTCTAGTATATACTTTCTATAGCCTAGAGAGCCTCCTAAGGCTCTAGAATACTCTTAAACACTCTTAAATACTTCTAATTATATCTACTAATACGTCTTTTATATAGTATATATCTTAAAGCCTAGAAAGCCTACTAGAATAGTCGCTATTAAAGAATAATACTTCTTACTAATAACTCTAACCTAGAAGAACGTCTATTATATATACTCTTAAAAGCCTTATAATTTATAAATAAATATATAATAATAATTTAATTATAGTACCTCTTTCGAAACTATAAAGAAGAATAGAACTTAATATATTAATAGTACTACTAAGTATTATTCCTACTACTAAAGTTAAGCTATTTATATTCTATATATAAGTAAATACTCTCGTATTTTATAAGGCTTTTTACTTATTATATAATAGACTACTAATAACTCTAATCTTAAAGAGAATCGATTATACTATAGCTACTTATATAAAGAGATATTACTTAAAGTATATTTAGTTAAGAAAGAGTTTCTAAATACTATAAGTATTTATTTACTTTATTTACTATCTTATTTATTATACTAATATTATAATAGAGTATACTTAATATTCTAAATACTCTCTTTATTAATATAAAGTATATAATCCTTCTTCTTCTCTATAATTAATTTAAGTCTAATTTTAATATTATAATACTTCTTTATTACTAAGATTGCCTTAATACTCTTTAAACTACTACTATAGCTAGTAGAATAGTTGATTATAATCTATAATATAGCTAAGACTAGAGGTATGAGAATATATAAGCTAGAGATATAAGATAATAAGAGTATAGGCTATATATACTAGCGTTTAAGGTTAATTTATTACTTATTTTAAGAGAGGGATTTATTACTTATTTTAAAGAAGTTATATATAAATACTTTAGAAAGTGCTATTAAAAGCCTCTTAACTAGATTTTAAGTTAATAAATAAATTATAAAAGAAAAAGTATTAAATAAGTATACTTAGTACTAAGTAATAAACTAATAGACTTAATACTTAGAAAGTAACTAAACTTATTACTTTCTAACTAAATAGATAAATTATAAAAGAAGAAGTATTAAATAAGTATACTTAGTACTAAATAATAGACTAATAGACTTATTACTTTCTAAGTAAATAGACTTATTACTTAGAAAGTAACTAAACTAATTACTAAAGAGGTATTAAAGAAGTAGACTTAGTACTAAATAATAGATTTATAGACTTAATACTT
>LLCB01000540.1:0-24204 GCA_001414345.1 Hymenoscyphus infarciens | reverse complement strand
AAGATACTTATTTAGATATATTTACTATATTATATAGTTTTATATTCTTATTTATTAGTCTCGCTACTAAATATAAAGCTAATTCTTAACTATATATAGTTTTATATACTTATTTAGTAGTCTAGCTGCTAAATAAGAAGCTAATTTTTAATTATAAATAGTTTTATATATTTATTTAGTAGTCTAGCTACTAAATAAGATACTTATTTAGATATATTTAATATATAATATAGTTTTACATTCTTATCTAGTAGTCTAGCTACTAAATAAGAAGCTAAATTAGATATATCTAATATATAATATAGTTTTATATTCTTATCTAGTAGTCTACCTACTAAATAAGATACTTATTTAGATATATTTAATATATAATATAGTTTTATATTCTTATTTAGTATTCTAGCTACTAAATAAGAACCTAGTTTAGATATATTTAATATATAATATAGTTTTATATTCTTATTTAGTAGTCTAGCTACTAAATAAGAAGCTAATTCCTTAATTATAAATAGTTTTATATACTTATTTAGTAGTCTAGCTACTAGATAAGAGGCTAGATTAGATATATTTAATATAGTATATAGTTTTATATACTTATTTAGTAGTCTAACTACTAAATAAGAATCTAGATTAGTTATATTTAATATATTATATAGTTTTATATTCTTATTTAGTATTCTAGCTACTAAATAAGAACCTCGTTTAGATATATTTACTATACTATATAGTTTCATCTTCCTATTTAGTTGTCTAGCTACTAAATAAGAAGCTAGTTTAAATATATTTACTATATTATATAGTTTTATATACTTATTTAGTAGTGTAGCTACTAAATAAGACTCTAGATTAAATATATTTATTATAAATAGTTTTATTCACTTATTTAGTAGTCTAGCTACTAAATAAGAATCTAGATTAGATATATTTAATATATTATAAAGTTTTATACTCTTATTTAGTAGTCTAGCTACTAAATAAGAAGCTAGTTTAAATATATTTACTATATTATATAGTTTTATTTTCTTATTTAGTAGTCTCGCTACTAAATATAAAGCTAATTCTTAACTATATATAGTTATATATTCTTTTCTAGTAGTCTAGCTACTAAATAAGAAGCTAGATTAGATATATTTAATATATAATATAGTTTTATATTCTTATTTAGTAGTCTAGCTACTAAATAAGATACTTATTTAGATATATTTAATATATAATATAGTTTTATATTCTTATTTAGTATTCTAGCTACTAAATAAGAACCTAGTTTAGATATATTTAATATATAATATAGTTTTACATTCTTATTTAGTATTCTAGCTACTAAATATAAAGCTATATTAGATATATTTAATAGGTTATATAGTTTTATATATCTATTTAGTAGTCTAGCTACTAAATAAGATACTAGTTTAGATATAACTATTATATTATATAGTTTTATATACTTATTTAGTTACTTAGGTACTAAATAAGATACTAGAGTAAATATATTTAATATATAAATAGTTTTATATACTTAATTAGTAGCCTAACTACTAAATAAGAAGCTAGATTAGATATATTTAATATATTATATAGTTTTCTATACTTATTTAGTAGTCTAGCTACTAAATAAGACATTAGATTAAATATATTTAATATATAATATAGTTTTATATACTTATTTAATAGCCTAACTACTAAATAAGAATCTAGCTTAAATATATTTATTATATTATATAGTTTTCTATACTTATTTAGTAGTCTAGCTACTAAAAAAGAAGCTAGATTATATATATTTAATATATAATATAGTTTTCTATACTTATTTAGTAGTCTAGCTACTAAATAAGAAGCTAATTATTATAAAACATCATATATTCTTTTATATATCTGTTTAATAGTCTAGGTACTAATTAAGATACTAGAGTATTATTTTAATCTTTATCTTATTGTTTTATTATATAATTTACTAATAAACTTTCATTCGTAGTATTGTAGCATTGCTACGTCATAAGTGCGGCGGTGCGTGTTATACTAGCTGTTATAGCAGGGGTGAAGCCTTTTTAGGGGCTGTCGCGTAGGTGTGACACGACCTTAAAAGGGGCTAGACAGGGGGCAATTGGGCATGCTAGAGGTGTCAGAAAGCCAGCTGAAGTCTCTTCGCTTGATTGGACCTATACATCTGATTGTACCAATTTCCCTTTTGATTGTCCAACGCGAGAGACACCACTTCATGTTCTCTCTCGCGATTGAGAATAAGCTTAAGGGGAAAGTTAAAAATAGAGTGCATTTGGACGAGTAATCTTTGAAACACCTGAACGCGGGGCACTTTTCTCTGGAACAAGAGGGGTAATTGGCCGCCATGAGAAGGAAAGAACACATCATGAGATGAGGGGCGGGACGAAACAACGCGATATAAACATAAATCTCGGAATGAAGATACCGAGATGATCAAACATTAGATGGTAAACTAAACTGCTGATCAACAACTCATTCCAAATTCCAGCAATCTGGAGTTAAGAAACACTAAACAACGCCGACTCAATGCTTACCGAGTCGCTGGTTGTTTAGCTTGAAGACTATCGTAAGATTTGCACCAATCGATAAACAAATCAAGCAGAAAAATGTCACTTTGCATTTTCCAAATCCCGCGTCGACGAGTCGCGAAAGTGAAATGTCGATCTAAAAATAGAAATCCCGAAAACAATGAATCCCGACGATCGGGACAAAGAGTGCTCCCTCGTGTCTCGCCACAAGCAAGCGGCATCGTTTTCTTCAAGACAACGCATAAAGCGCGTCTCTGACACTCCAATGCTAATAAAAAGAGATAAGAGGAATAGGAGGTGATCGTCGGTCCACCCACTACTATACCACCCACAGGAGGTTCGGTCTTTTTAATTAGTCTTACTTTTTAATTAGTCTCGCTAGATTATAGTAAATCCAGAGCCAAAACCAGGCGTTAATATAAGAAGGAAGAAACCCCTTCTATAGTATAAGTAATAAAACTAGTTAATTCTTAAGCTTTTTAAACTATAGTATCTTTTAGCTAATAGCTTATATATTCTTTCTACTATCTACTATATCTTTATCTTATCTTAAACTAGTTAAATTTATACTCTTAAGTCTACCTCTACTACTATATATCCTAAAATACTGAATCCTTCTATGTTTACTCTACGAAAGCAAAGCGCTCTCTCTGTTATAGGTATTCTATACTATACGGAATATAGCCTAATCGAGGCTCTTATTACTGATTTCATAGTGAAGTTTTTAGTAGATAATTAGTATTAAAAAGTAAGAATAATCTACTAGAGTAAAGAGCTTATAATTAATAAAGCTTTAACTTTTAAGATAATTAAAATAAAATTTAGTTTTAAATTTTAAATTTAACGCTTTCTCTTACTCTCTACTGATTTCCTCTTTCTCTTTCTCTTTCTCTTTCTCTCTTTAAAGTAGATAGAATTCTTCTAAGTTACTTTAAAGGTAAGGAATTTAAAAGCTTACTTATAAACGTGTATATAGATATAAGTATACAAAGTACGTTTAATTTCGTTACTTATTCTTTTAAAAGAAGCGATTTCGTAGGATCATCACAACAGCATTGTGTAACACCAGAAGTGACGATAAAAGACAATCCATCAAGGGAATCGCACAGTAGATTCTCAAGGACGAACATGATGCTGATCAGCAGCGCGCTATCCTTATTTCGGTCACGACGGGGAATTTGCACTCAAGACAAAGTCAACCCAATCCCAACCAGCAAAACCCAAAGAACCCTCAGCCAAGTCAAAAAGCTCAACCCAAGAAGAACAACCAAAACTCACCAAGTCAACAGAACTAGAGTCAACCAAAGCCAAGTCAGCCGAGTCAGACTCCACAACAAGACCAAGATGCGTTGAAAAAGGCGCAACAGCAGCAGCAACAACAGCAAGATCAACAAAACCAACAAAACCAAAAGAATAATAACAACAAACCCGCAAACACAGCACCAACCGTCGTAGTTCCCCAAGTCATCAAGCCAACAATTGTCGTAGCACCACCAACAACAAATTATGACCACCCAACTACAACCAACAATGATCACTCTACAAGCACTACCACCTCCCAAGATACCACCTCGAGCAGGATCCAGAACATCATCAACAACCCCGACCCAGAGTCTTCTTTCGGAACTGCTATCGCTATTGGACTTGATCGGTCTGATATCCCATGACATAAATTTGTGGAAGCAAAGCTAACTAGTAAAATAGAAACTCGAGTGGCTTGGTTACTGATCACCAACTTATTGTTGCAGCACTTGTTGCTACTGGACAAGTCGGGGATTACATTGATTTCCACACTTCTGATGCTAAGTCTACCTGGCACTCGTAGATGGAGAAATTATGTTAGGGCTGGGAAAGAAATGGAAAGAGAGTGACTTTGGCAGGATAACCTGACTTGATGTTGTATTCTTGTTTCTTTTCTGCTTGTATGAGTGTATGATTTTGTTGAGCGAACTTTGGTTTGAGAAAGGGATTTGCATTTGGCGAAAATTTGTGTTCTATGGGTTTCTCAAGTGGCGATTGTAGTTTAAAGTGGAAATAAGAGACATGGAAATTGTTCAACGTAAGACTTGCTTCGCGCAATTCACCAGAGTTTGCAGGAATTCGTGTCTGACCAAGAGTCGATACCGCTACTCTCCTCCTCGATTATTCAACATAGACTCGGAAACTCAATTCTCGTAAACGACTAGAATAATTGACTTTTCATCAACTTGATTCTCCTAGAAGTATTGGGACAATTGTAAAAGGGAAAGCGCCCAGGGGATTCTAGTGACGAATTCCTGCAGCCCCTGGTGATGCCTGTGATAAAAGGGGAGAAGAAAGTAATCGTATTTTTTCCCAGCATTTCTTGAAAAACAATTCCAAATATGAGCCATTTGGATCCAATCAACGACGAAGAATCCCCAAAGTGAGAAGTTTCAACTGATGCCATGGAAACTCGAAGATATAAAAAAGCGTATACAACTGCTACCAGTCTCAAGAGGTCCTATACAGATTTACGAACTGAAGACTAGGATGATTTCGTGGAAGTTAAAATTCCGAAAACAGAATCCGATGATGTTTCATTTTTCTGCTTGATGCGGAGGTGCTTCCGCAAACGGAGAAAGAAAAACAAGTCAGGTTTGATGGCTTGTCCAGTCCTATGATCACTTCGATCTCAGGAGAAATTTCGCCTGAAGAAATGTACATATAAAGCCTCTTCAAAAAAGACAAGCAATTTAATGTGTCGCTAACTACAGCTGAAGAGGAGAAAATCAAGCTGACATAACATCACGTGCAGTGAAAGTTGAGAGCCCTGACCAAACATTTTCTAGGGCGGGGACCTCAAACCGATTGTCTTCCGAATTTCACGATTCCAAGCCACCGCTATATCCCAAAGACTCCCCAGATGCTCCATGACCTGTGAATTGGTCATCGTTGAATCTTGGGGACGTCAAGTATCCATCAACCACCAACCCAGCAGCTGCGAGAGAGTTTGCTTCCATCGAAAATGGCGCCCATGACTGCTCCCGCAAGAGCTCTGCAGCAAAATAAACTGCGACCAAAGACCATCGTCCCTGCGATTCCTTTAGCCTATGTGCAAAAGCGTCAGAAGCAGCAGGCCGCACATGCTGCAAGAGCCCAAGAGGAGCAAGCTGCCGCAGCGAACCCAGCGGTGGAAGAAATTCCTGCCTCACCTTCGCCCATTCTAGAGCCAGCCGTGGCGAATGGCACTTCTGAAAACGGAGCGCCATCGCCATTGCAGGTATCTCCAACCTCGCCAACATCGGAAATAGAACCCATCGACGACGCAGACGACCTATTCAGCACCATCGAAGAGGCAACGGAGCCTGCCAACGAGGAGAAGGAGGTCACTGTGGAGGAATCACCATCATCAGGTATGCTCGGCCGCCTCTTTTCCCCATTATCTTTTTTTGCGACTTCCAATGCTCATGCTCTACGCCCCTCACAGAAGAACCTCAACCCACCCCACAATCCGCACCTTCTGAAGCACCATCGTCGGCCTCTCGATCTACCTACCAGATGCCTCCTGCCTTCGTCCCCTCTAGCCAAAGTCAATATCCAGCGAATATGACCGTCGACCAGGGCAATATGCCACCCCCACCGAACTTCCATCCCGCGCAACACCCAATGCACCACGCGCATCCAAGTGCTTCGAGCTTGCGATTTGGAGGATATCCCGAATCGAACAACTCGTCCCCAGCTCCCCCTCACTCTGCGGGCAACTTACCTTCATACCCGTATCCCCAACCATCCCACGGTCCTCAGCGCGGCCCACCACCATCGAACGGAGGTCATCCCCAAATGCCAAACGGCTTCTCGCCCATGGGACCACCACCTCCTCCTGGATACTTCCCGCGCCCCGATGGCATGATGAACCATGGTCCTGGTGTTGATAGCTTCGCACGTCGACAAATGGCAGGCTTCGCCCCAGAGGGTGGTTACATGCCACCACCTGGATTTGAACATCAACGCTACAACTCATTTGACCCCTCAACCCCTCACAGCTTCCACGGCTCGCAATCTTCGGCGCAGAATGATCAGGAGAATGGACCGGCCTTTTACAGCCAATATCCTACGGCAGTTATCTCTAACGGCAGCAATGGTCACATTGATGAGGTCCGTTTGTACAATCAGCCTCGTCCAAAGCCTCGCACAAATTCTCAAGCTGTGACCCCAAGTCAAAACGGCTTCCCTCAACAACCCAGCCAGCCACCAATGCCAATCGACCATCTCGATGGCCTCGTCAGCTACCTCCAAGCCCAGTTCGCTGATCCGCAATACGCTGACTTGACCCTCGAATTGCGCTACTCCGATGACCGCGCTCCTCCAGTTCGCATTCCCGGTCACAATCTTATGTTTGCCCGAAGCCCTGGACTCAAGGCTCGCATGGCAGCTCAAAACACGAACAATGATGGCGTAGCTATGAGAACATTGCTTATTGAGACCGATGATCGATACCTACGATCTGACGCGTTCTGGATGGCCATGCAACGCCTGTATGGTGGGCCTCTTCTGGACCTTGGCGCTCTAGCATCCATCAACCTCTTGCCCAACACCCAGATCTCTCCCTCAATGGCAGGCACTCCGACTGATCGTTTTGATCTTGCTCTCGGCTATGCTGCTGCTGGGGTTCTCCTTCAAATGCCCCCAGTCACCCAGCGCGGTATCGAGATCGCAAGCCACACCATCAACATGTCTACGCTTGAGAAGGCTCTTGAATTTTCAATTGATGGCGGGCTTGATTCCCAATGGAATCTCCAACCTCCTGCGGATAATGGTCGTTGTCCAAGTACCTACGGTCCTGTTGTCAACATCCTTGTCAGTAAATGCTTGTCCTGGATCATTCCAAACATCACACCAAACTTCGAACTCGACGTTTCTGTCGGTGACTTTGTACACGTTCGTCGACTCCCCGAGGTCCCAGCAGTTCGCCCTACTACCGCCCCTAACCCACGACTCAGTCTGATTAAATTTGGTGATCATCCTACTGAAGAGAGTACACTTGTCAAACCTCCCAGTAACAACTCTGATCTTGCCACCCTGTCGAAGGCATTGATCAACATGCCGTTCCATTTGCTGAAATATGTATTGGAGTCGTCTCACTTGGGCAACGCTCAAGGATGGCCAACAACCGCTCTTAAGCAAAAGGTTATGTACGCTGTTGTCGAGGAGCGAGAGAAGCGCAGATTGAAGGTACATGGTAATCCCCATGTTTCTACCGCGGAACGCAAGGCAAACCACAAGGCTTGGGAGGCAGTAGGATGGCAAGAATCTGTTGAGGCACATGGCACCATCGAGTCAACACCTAAGTTGACTCGAACCTGGGTCGATTACGTTCTTCCCAACCCAGCAAACTAGAATTTACGACTTGAATGGGAATTAAAAGCAATTGGTTTGGGACGGGAAATTTCCGTGTTTGTTTAGGCGGAGCATTTGGCGTTAGCATTACGGTTTTCCTTACCCCATGACGAGGCTCTCTTTAATTTTCTCGAAAAATGGAACAGAGCGTTTGTTTGCTTGCCTCTCTCTACATAATAGAGGATCCGGAGCGATGCTTTTTGATTTCTGGCTTTTTTACATACCCTAAAGGGGCATTTGCGTGGGTTCACCAAAACAGAAGAAAGTCTCATTTTTTCTCTCCTTGCCCCTGGATTTGATGATGGTTATGACATTTGGCGATCATGGGAGGGGAAACAAAATAGGGAAAGTAGAGAGCGAGAAAGAATATTTGGCTTTAAATTAAAACTTTTCGGGTATTGATTGGGTGGCCAGTATTGCAGAGTATTCCTTTGTAATTCGAGAGCCACGAACACTTTACCCGCCGTTTAGTTTTAGCTGAATTGATAAATCAAAATACCTTTAAAACATGAAACATGTTTTCCATGTGACTTAGAGGTTTTGGCTGGGAGAATGAAAGTGAAAACTGGACGCTCTCCCCTGCATTCCGTCTGGCAATTATGGGGGAGAGGCAGATCACCCGTACCTTCCCTTCTGGCTATTGTCGAGGTAAGTGCGACTTCGAGTTTATTAGATAGGGAAGGAACGACTTCAACTTCGACTTCGAGTGGACCTGGAGGTTTGTGGCCGAGAAGAAAAGAACGACCCCGAGACGCACAGGAGACTACTAGTACATATTTATGTTGCAGCCCACCTTTTCAATTCTGGAGGGTCGGTCACTTTAGCTCGCTCTGCATGCATTCTGACCTGATCTTCGGTCACGGAAGAACACAGAGGAGCTAATACTTCAGATTTTTGTCAAGCAGGTAAGAAATGGTATCTTGAATTCCGAACTACACCTGAACGCCTCGCTGGATGCCCGCCCTCCTGTCTTCGTTCCAAATGTCGTACCCTGACCCTGAATCCTCGTTCTACTTCTTTTTTGGTATCGAGAAACCTCTCGTCATGAAATCTCCGCTCTTGTGTGTTTGCGCACTGTAACCTCCGCTTGAAAAGAGGGATTTCAAATTGTCATTTAACCCGAGCTTTCGTCGTTTGTTGCGTTCTTCTTGCTCATCGAGTACTTTGGCTGTTAATGAAGCGGTTGCTGCGTTTTTGATTCCATTTGATAGCCCATTGGAAGTAGGCGTACCCGTTCCGCTCCTCGAGCCAGTCGTCGCATTCTCGACAAGTTTTGACTCCGCTTTTGGGACGCTCAAACGGTGGTTCGTGGCTGTGGATGTAGCTTCGGCTTTGGCTTCGACTCCAGCATTCTTCTTCCTCTTCTTCGATCCTGGTGCCTTCTTCAGAGAATGTGTGAGCCCGGCTTCTTTCAGCTTACTCGCCCTAGCTGTCAACTTCGAAATTTCTTCCTTCGCAACTGGCAAGATGAATATGACATCTTCAGGCTTGTAAGGCTCATTGCACTCCACACAAGATTCCCCCGCCACCTCCCGTATCGCAACTTCTGAAAACGCATGACCACATGGCACAAGGTACACAGACTTCGTCTTCGGACCCAGCTCCTTACTAGTAATAGGACAAATCTTCCTCTCCGCCTTATCTTCTCTCGAAATAGTGAACTTGACCTCCACGATATCCCGTAGACCCTTCACCCTGCCTTGTAAAATGTCTTCTTTCTCTTTTATGACGGAAGCGGGGGTATCTGGGTCTTTTGGCAGAAGCTGTTCGAGTATGGCGTCTTTATTGTAGAGTATTCCTGCGCTGTCGGAGACTATGGGTGTGGCGAGGGGGCGGTTCGAGAGAGGGCAGTAGGACCAGGCGTGCCCGAGTTTTTCTTCGAGGTTGGCTTTTACTTCTGTGTTGTTTAATGCGCGCGCTGCGTTTTTAACGAGCTCTCGTCGAGTTGGGATACTGCCTCCATCGTTGCCCATGGTTGCGTGCTATTGAAAGTAATGTTTATTGGTGATTGTGCCTTGGAGAGGAAGTTGTTGCTACTTGAGGTGCAGGTGAGCCTGAGGGAGCCGATAAGAAAGCCTATCGCACTAGCGCGATTTCCGTTCAGCTATTCACCTCCCGCCAGCCCAGTGTTGCTCCAGACTCCCAGCCTTGAACATACAACACCAAAATACTTTTCTACAATCACAACGCCTGCGGCGCATTTATGGTTGAATATGGAGTTTGGTCAGTAGAGCCAGAGCGAAAGTTGGCCAGCCCTTTGACGCAAGATGTCGCAAACTGCGCAAGACGCCCTAAATCGGATTGTGAGCGAGTTGCGCTCTAGGTAATGGTCATCTTCACACATGCGGCATTCACAGTCACTCACAAAGGTGAAATAGGACCAACGATGATCTGAGAAAGAGAGCGGCCCAGGATCTGAGAGAATTGGTAGTTGTTTCATCCAGAGGTAAGATCAAGATCGGACAGAAGATATCTCTTCATAACGCGACAGCCAGCTAATAATGCTGGCAGCAGACTTATCACAAGAGCGTTTCTTGGAATTCTATAATGTTGTAAACCAGAGGATTACCCAGCTGATCACCCATGCGAACGATCCCATCGATAGACTCGGTGGCATACACGCCCTCGATGCCCTTATCGATTTCGATGGCGTCGACGCTGCCCAGAAAACCACTCGATTTGCGCAATCACTTCGAACAGTTTTGAGAGGGAAGGACCTTGTGCTTATGCAACCGGCTGCATTGGCTCTTGGGAAAATATGCCGACCTGGAGGAGCCATTATATCAGATCTCGTTGAAGCGGAGATCAAGACGGCATTGGAATGGTTACAATCTGATCGAGTAGAGGAACGGAGATACGGAGCAGTGCTCATCCTGAGAGAATTGGCAAAAAATGCCCCGACGCTGGTATACGGATTTGTGGGCTTGATCTTCGACCAAATATGGGTTGGACTACGAGATCCACGATATCTCATTCGAACGACTTCGGCGGAGGCTATCAGTGCCTGTTTCCAAATTATACGGGAGAGAGATCAGACTATGCGCACAACGTGGCAGGCGAAAATATACGATGAAGCGGTACAAGGCGTTCGACAGGGCTCAGTTGAATACATCCACGGCTCGTTGCTTGTTATAAAGGAGCTTCTTCATCAGGGAGGGATGTTCATGCATGATCACTACCAAGATATCTGCGAAATTGTGTTTAGACACAAAGACCACAGGGATGCACAAATCAGGAAGACTGTTGTCATGTTGATTCCAGAGCTGGCAAATTATTCGCCCACGGAGTTTGCGGGGTCCTACCTGCATAAATTTATGGTATTCCTTTCTGGGATGCTGAAGAAAGACAAAGATCGGAACGATGCATTCATGGCAATTGGAAATATTGCAAATGCAGTGAAAAGTGCAATTGCACCATACTTGGATGGTGTCTTGATTTACGTCAGGGAAGGGTTGAGTCTAAAATCGTAAGTTTTGGCGATCTTGAAACAAAAATTAAGCTTATAATTTTACAGAAGACGAAGTGGCACAGTTGATCCTGTGTTCGACTGCATCAGTAGATTGGCTGTTGCTGTGGGACAAACTTTAAGCAAATATATGGAGGCACTTTTAGACCCCATATTTGCTTGCGAGTTGACCCCCAAACTCACCCAAGCTCTTGTCGATATGGCATTTTACATTCCGCCTGTGAAGCCAACCATACAAGAGAGACTTCTGGATATGTTGAGCAAAGTACTTTGCGGGGAGCCTTTCAGACCCCTTGGAGCTCCAACACCAAATAGTATCTCTGCGGCTCCGGTTGTCCCTAAGGATTCGAAAGACCCACAAGCTTACGAGCATCGCCAAACTGAAATCAAGCTTGCATTGAACACTCTTGGGTCTTTCGACTTTTCGGGCCATGTTCTCAATGAGTTCGTCCGCGATGTTGCCATCAAATATGTGGAAGACGAGAACCCCGATATCCGGGAAGCTGCAGCTCTCACCTGTTGTCAACTCTATGTTAGAGATCCCATCGTCAATCAGACTAGTTACCATGCGATCCAGGTTGTTAGTGAGGTCATCGAAAAGCTGCTCACGGTTGGGGTTGCGGATCCCGATCCTGGAATTCGAAGAACGGTTCTTGCTGCACTCGACGAACGATTTGATCGACATCTCGCAAAGGCCGAGAACATCCGGACACTATTCTTCGCGCTCAACGATGAAGTTTTCGCTATTCGAGAAGTTGCTATTGCAATCATTGGTCGTTTAACTCATGTTAATCCAGCATATGTCATCCCTTCATTACGAAAAGTTCTCATTCAGATGCTTACTGAGCTTGAGTTCTCAGACGTCGCTAGAAATAAGGAAGAGAGCGCGAAATTGCTCAGTCTATTGGTGCAAAATTCACAGAGACTGATCAAACCATATGTCGACCCAATGATCGCTGTCCTGCTTCCGAAAGCACGCGATCCTAATCCTGCTGTCGCTGCTACCATTCTCAAGGCAATTGGTGATTTGGCCACTGTTGGCGGGGAGGATATGATTCCTTATATTGACAAGTTGATGCCCATCATCATTGAAGCTCTACAGGATCAAAGCTCATCGGCCAAGCGAGAGGCGGCTCTGCGAACCCTCGGCCAGCTGGCTAGCAATTCTGGATATGTCATCAGACCTTACTTGGACTATCCATCTTTGCTTGAGATTCTGCAAAATATCATCCGCGGCGAACCCCAAAGAGGCCCTCTCAGACATGAAACCATCAAACTAATGGGTATTCTTGGTGCTTTAGATCCTTATAGGCATCAGCAAGTTGAAGAAAGATCACCAGAAATGCAACTTCGCCTCGAATCAAACCGAACGACCGATATATCGCTCATGATGGATGGCCTCACGCCTTCGACTAAAGAGTATTTCCCAACTGTGGTCATCAATGCTCTGTTGCAGATTTTGAAGGACCAGTCACTTGTGCAGCACCATGCCGTTGTTGTGGAGGCAATCATGCAGATTTTCAGAACGCTCAGCATGGAATGTGTTCCTTTCCTTAACAAAATCATTCCCGCTTTCTTGGCCGTCATCCGAAGCTCTCCACCAGCCAGACTCGAGTCCTACTTTAGTAACTTGAGTATTTTGGTCACTATCGTTAAGCAGCACATCAGAAACTACCTACCCGAGATTGTGACTGTCTTGCAAGAATACTGGAATGTCACACCCACCTTGCAAGCTAATATACTTGGATTGGTTGAAGCAATTTCACGGTCTTTGGAAGGCGAATTCAAGATATATCTTGCCGGCCTCTTACCGCTTATGCTAGGGGTGCTTGAAAAGGATGTGTCGATTAGAAGACTACCGTCTGAGCGTGTTCTGCACGCCTTCCTCATCTTTGGATCCAGTGCGGAAGAGTACATGCACTTGATCATTCCTGTTGTCGTTGGTGTTTTCGAAAAGCCACAGCAAGTTTCATTCATTCGAAAATCCGCGATAGAGACTATCGGTAAGATTTCTCGGCAGGTCAACCTCAATGATTATGCCTCCAAGATCATCCATCCTTTGGCAAGAGTTCTAGGTGGCAACGATCCTTCATTGAGGGTGGCAGCTTTGGACACACTTTGCGCGTTGATCTTCCAGCTTGGGAAGGATTACCTCCACTTTGTTGGCACGATCAACAAGGTACTTACTATCAACCAAATCCAACATCAAAACTACGAGCTTCTTGTCAGTAAGCTACAGAAGGGAGAAGTCCTGCCGCAAGACCTTAACGCGGATGACCGATATCGGTACCAGAACGATGACAATGCTCAGGACCCTTCAAACAAGAAGCTCGACTCCAATCCAGTTCATCTCAAGGCCGCATGGGACGCTACTGGAAAGTCGACCAAGGAAGATTGGCAGGAGTGGATGAGAAGGTTCAGTTTGACTGTCCTGACAGAATCTCCAAACCATGCGCTTAGAGCGTGTGCTTCTCTTGCTAGTGTGTATCCGCCTCTTGCGCGAGAGTTGTTCAATTCCGCATTTGTGTCATGCTGGAGTGATCTTTTTGAGCAATATCAAGTAAGTACCCTTAAAAGCTGACCTGCCTTTTGACAACTACTGACTTTGCTTAGGATGATTTAATCCAGAATATTGAAACTGCAATTCGATCCCCGCATGTCACCCCAGACCTTCTCGGCGTGCTTTTGAATCTTGCAGAATTTATGGAACATGATGATAAGGCTCTACCAATCGATATCCGCGTTTTGGGACGCGAAGCTGGCAGATGTCATGCATGGGCTAAGGCATTACATTACAAAGAGCTGGAATTTATCCAAGACCAATCCAGCGGTGCTGTCGAAGCACTCATCCAGATCAACAACCAGCTGCAACAATATGACGCTGCTATCGGTATTTTGCGCAAAGCCCAGTCTTTTAAGGATGGCATAACCTTGCGCGAAACCTGGTTCGAAAAGCTTGAGCGATGGGAGGAGGCTCTTGAGTTCTACAAGAAGCGCGAGCAAGAATTTCCCGACCATGCAGATACTTTTGATGTCATTATGGGCAAGATGCGATGTTTGCACGCACTGGGAGAGTGGGACCAACTTGCCTCATTGGCACAAGAGAAATGGCATACTTCAACGTTGGAGATCAAGAGAAGAGTTGCTCCTCTTGCTACGACAGCTGCTTGGCAATTAGGACACTGGGACTTGATGGATGATTACCTCACTGTTATGAAGGCAAATACCCCGGATAGATCATTCTTCGGTGCCATTCTGGCTTTGCATCGAAACCAATTCCGAGAAGCTGCGTTATACGTACAGAAGGCGCGAGAAGGTCTTGACCCAGAGCTGAGTGCTCTTGTCAGCGAGTCTTACAATCGAGCATACACCGTCGTGGTTCGTGTACAGATGTTGGCAGAACTCGAGGAGCTCATTACTTATAAACAAAGTAATAATAATCCAATCAAGCAAGAGACCATGCGACATACTTGGGAGAAGCGTCTCCT
The DNA here is from genome assembly GCA_001414345.1 of Hymenoscyphus infarciens. NCBI lineage: Eukaryota > Fungi > Ascomycota > Leotiomycetes > Helotiales > Helotiaceae > Hymenoscyphus > Hymenoscyphus infarciens. The sequence goes on along the minus strand of LLCB01000540.1, from coordinate 9,364 downwards.
TGGCTGTCAGCGGAACGTTGAGGTTTGGCAGAGAATGTTGAAGTTACGCGCACTAGTCATTTCGCCAAAGGAGAATATGCAGATGGAAATCAAGTTTGCAAATCTGTGCAGAAACTCTGGAAGAATGGGTTTGGCAGAGAGATCTCTGAAGAGCTTGATCGGAACCGAGGACAGTTTGGATGCGATGTTACCTTGGACCGATGAACCTCCACGACAAAATGGCCAGCGACGTATCAAGAATGTCCCGCCACATGTGCAGTATGCTGTTCTCAAGTTCCAATGGTCTGCAGGGAAGCGAAACCCAGCTTTGGATGGACTGAAAGTATTGACTGGTGAGATGGCCGACCGCCTGGAAGCCGCCCAAATGACCCAACAAGGAAGCATAAATGGAGACCCCCATGTCAATGGAAATGGTTATGTCAATCCACATGCTCCGGCAGCCAACAATCCTACGCTAAACGCTAAGGCGATGGCTGATCACACCAAGCTTCTTGCCAGATGTTGCCTCAAGCAGGGTGAGTGGCAGGTCGCTCAAAAACGAGGTGACTGGCAACATGATCATGTTGAAGACGTTTTATCTTCTTACCGAGCTGCAACTCATTTCAATCCTAATTGGTACAAAGCTTGGCATGCCTGGGCTCTGGCGAACTTTGAGATCGTCCAGGCTATCAACGCGCAAACAACTGACCGCAGTCGTGATGTTGTGGTTCCTCCAGAAGTACTTGTCAACCACGTCGTCCCTGCTGTTCGTGGCTTCTTCAAGTCAATTGCGCTGTCACAAGGAAGCTCTTTGCAAGATACTCTCAGACTTTTGACTCTGTGGTTCGCTCATGGTGGAAATCCAGAGGTCAATACAGCAGTGACTGAGGGCTTTGCTTCGGTGAGCGTCGACACATGGCTAGAAGTCATTCCCCAATTGATCGCTAGAATTAACCAACCAAATTCTCGTGTTCGACAATCGATCCATAGCCTACTTTCTGAAGTTGGCCGAGCTCATCCTCAGGCCCTTGTCTATCCTTTGACCGTCGCTATGAAGTCCGCTCCCAACACCCGTCGTTCAAGATCTGCTGTCTTAATAATGGACAGTATGAGACAGCATAGTGCAAGACTTGTTGAGCAAGCTGATGTAGTGAGTCACGAACTCATTCGTGTTGCTGTATTGTGGCATGAACTTTGGCATGAAGGCCTTGAAGAAGCTTCTAGACTTTACTTTGGTGATCGCAATATCGAAGGCATGTTTGCCACACTTGCGCCGTTGCACGACATGCTTGACCAAGGTCCCGAAACACTTCGCGAGGTATCTTTTGCTCAAACTTTTGGACGCGATCTTCAAGAGGCTCGTGAGTGGTGTTATGCATACAGACAATCTGGAGACATTGGAGAGATCAACTCAGCGTGGGATCTTTATTACCAAGTTTTCCGAAGAATCGCTCGACAATTACCACAACTGAACAACTTGGAGCTTGCATACGTGTCGCCCAAGTTACTGGATGCTCGCGATTTGGACCTCGCCGTACCTGGTACCTACCAGAGTGGCAAGACAATTGTCCGCATTCTCAACTTCGAGACTAATTTCAGCGTCATTTCGTCGAAGCAGAGACCAAGAAAGCTCAGTCTCAATGGGAGTGATGGCAGGGCGTATGCTTTCGTTCTTAAGGGTCATGAAGATATTCGCCAGGACGAGCGTGTTATGCAACTGTTCGGTCTTTGCAATACTCTTCTCCATGGCGATTCCGAGTCTTACAAGCGTCACTTGAACATCCAGAGATACCCAGCTATTCCATTGTCGCAGAGCTCAGGCCTTTTGGGGTGGGTTCCAAACAGTGATACCCTGCATGTCTTGATTAGGGAGTACAGAGAGAGTCGCAAGATCTTGCTTAATATTGAGCATCGTATCATGCTCCAGATGGCACCAGACTACGATAACTTGACGCTCATGCAGAAGGTCGAAGTGTTCGGTTACGCATTAGACAACACAACCGGCCAAGATCTTTACCGAGTCCTCTGGCTGAAGAGCAAGAGTTCCGAGTCATGGCTTGAGCGACGAACAAATTACACCCGATCATTGGGTGTGATGTCTATGGTCGGATACATCCTTGGTCTTGGTGATCGACATCCTTCGAATTTGATGCTTGACAGAATTACTGGAAAGATCATTCACATCGACTTCGGTGATTGTTTCGAAGTTGCTATGCATCGTGAAAAATACCCCGAACGAGTGCCGTTCCGATTGACGAGAATGTTGACCTACGCAATGGAGGTTGGGAACATTGAAGGAAGCTTTAGAATCACCTGCGAGAACGTCATGCGTGTTCTACGCGACAATAAGGAGTCACTCATGGCAGTGCTCGAAGCTGTAAGTATCTTCTTCCCCCAAGTGACTAACACTTTTTACTAACCATAAAAAACAGTTCATTCATGATCCTCTCCTCAACTGGCGTCTCACAGGCGATACCTCACCAGCAGGTCCAAACTTTCGCTCCGAGCGACGTGACTCCATAATGGGCGATCGTCGACCCTCGATAATGGATGCCGATATTCCACCAACAGCTCTCATGGCTCAAGACCCCAACGCTATCCCAGGTGTAGGCGGTCCCCCATCGTCTCGACCACGCGCTAGAACAAATTCTACTGTCCAAGGTCCAGTTATGGATGGCGAGTTGCAGGAAACTCAGAACGAGAGAGCGATGCAGGTACTCAATAGAGTCAAGGAGAAGCTCATCGGTAGAGATTTTAAGCCTGAAGATGAGTTGACTTATATTGATCAGGTTGATAAGTTGTTGGTTGAGGCGACAAAGTTTGAGAATCTTTGCCAGCATTATATTGGTTGGTGTAGTTTCTGGTAGTGTGTTGGAGATAATGAGATTTTTCTTCTTACGGAATAAAGGGTATGGGCATCGGGTGGGTGGCGTTCTTCTACTTACTGAGCTGGTGATTTTTCAGTGAAGAAATTAGGTGTGCATCTTGTTGATTTGGAGATGTGTAATCCTGCTTGTATTGTACGCTGTGGAGGGAATCCCTTGTCTTTTTTCAAACGCTGCATCTCTTTTATTTTCTACGAACGGGCGTCGGATGGGGGGGGGGGGGGGGGGGGGGGGGGGGGGGGGGTCATTCGGTGGATTTTAATATGGGTCGTTGTTGTTGTTTGCGGAGGGTAGAGTAGTTGCTTTGAATATTTCAGTGGAATATATTCGTTGATTGCGAATGGATTGATTGTGTTGTGTTGTTTTGGTTCTGTGACTGTTTGGTGGGGTGCCTTGGGGGAACTTAGCGACAGCCCCGTTTCTTGAAGTCATTGACGATCTACTTGATTTTCTGAGAGGCGAGGTTGGGAGAATTGAAATCATTGTTTGAAGGGAATAGGTTAATTGGAGCCCATTGTTCGAGAGAAGCCAGATAATGACAAGGGTTACACGACTCGGTTTAGGGGAATAAAGGAAATTGTGCGGAAAGGTTAGGAAAATTGACAATATTGTGCGAAACGGGTATTTAAGCCTCTTATCTGAGGATAGTTTGTTTGGTTAACTTTTACTAGAAACCTGGAATAGCTCTTGCCGGCATGTCAACTCAAGTCCTCAGATACAAGGTTGTTCTAAACAAGCGGCATAACTTTATTAATTAATCACATCGAATAAACTTCTTTAATGATGGTTTGAGAAGCAGGGATAAAACAATTTATTGCGGGTTGTCTGGTAGGCAGTGGTAGCGCTAACTAACTACAAATGCCAATCTAAGCTCTAAGCGGCATCCAGGTTCTAACCAGAAGCCTTTTCATTCACCGTATTCTCCGCCGCAACAACCACAACCTCTTCGGCAACAATGGCTTCAGCAACAATCTCCTCCTCAGCATTTTCGGCCTCATCATCAGATTTAACGTCATCAATCAAGATGTCGGGTATATCAGCCTCCGCATCATAGAAGTCATCGCTCTTGGAGTCTTCGGCCGGCTCATGCTCTTCATTTCCTTCATCTTCTTCATCTCTGTTGCTGAAGCTTGCCGGGGGTGAGCTGGCAGGCTCATCGTTATTTTCTTCCGCCTCGAAGGAGTTTTCATGCTGATTTTCGTTTCCGTCGTCCATAGCGTCCATTTCGGCCCGGGTATCCTCGTTCTGCTCATCAATGTGCATTGCACCCTGAGTATCCTCGTTCAGTTCATAATCGTTCATTTTCTCAATGGCGTCCTGGGTAACCTCGTTTTGATCATCGCTCATTGCCCCGATGTTCAGGGTAGCCTCATGCTGCTCATCGTCGCCATCAAAGTACACAGTGTTAGCACCATTGGAAGCAAGAAGGACATCTGAATCTTCGCTCTGCCGGGCTTGTACTCCTGCTCTCCCTGTACCTCTGCCTCTTCCACGGCCTCGGCCCCGTCCACTAGGTGTGCCTCTGCCTCTTCCAGGTGTTCCTCTACCCCTTCCTCTGCCTCTGCCTCTTCCCCGCGATGATGTTCCTATCTTTTTGGCCGCCTTCTTCATTTTCTTCTTCTTTTTCTCACGAAGAGCTGCCAGGAATTCCTCGTCACGGCTTCCCCATTCGGATTCGGAGCCATTTCCATCGTCTGAAACCACGAAGTCATTGAGCTTGGGGCTGCCGTTCCTCTTTGCTCGTTTGCTTGCTGGAGGTTTATCTCCTTCGTCCTCATCGTCCTGGTCTTCCTTGTCTGTATCGCCTGCTTGGGAGTCGACCTCTTTCGTAAAATACTTCGCATCAGCTACGTGCTGTCCAATTGCTGGTATTCGGTCTCCATCATCACTCTCGTCATCAGAATCGCCATCAAAATCCCCACCTCCCATTGAAAAAGGGTCCTCCTCTGGCCAGATCTCTTGTCGGAACAGACTGTCCATTACAAAATCGTGTCCATGATCATTTTGTTTCTGTACAAAATCTACCAAACTGTTATTGATCTGTTGGTGCCATTCCGCAATTGTCATTCGAGGGCCATCTCGAGGTGCTTGTATAACCTTCTTTTGCATAATCTTCATGATCTCAATGATCTTTTGGGAATCAATTCCTTCACATGTGCGATATGCATCCCAAGCCAATGCGGCGAAGATATCCACCGCTCCAACTGAAGAGTCCCTGTCTGCGATGACGAGTAGGAGCATGCTGAAGTATAATTGACCAAGACGGTAGTCTGAAATGTTCTCTGTTCTGGCCATTAACACCCAAAGTTGTCTTCCAGACTTAAACGCAGCTCCAAGTGCTCCATCATCAAGATCTTCGGCGTCATCGGCAGCTTTGACAAGCCTTCTGAGCTTCCTAGTGATGATCTTGCGGTTTTCGTTACTTTCGATCACGGCTTGGATATCGTATTCGTCCTGTCTGTGAAAGACTCGGCACCGAGGACAATAACAGTTCATCATATAGTATTTCCAGAGATGCGCTCTATCGATTTTGCATTCCGGGACGTAGGATATTGTGATGTGATTGCCGGGCGGGATATCTTCGATGGCGTGGAGGGCACAAGCGTTGAGTTTGGGGTTGTAGGTCTGCATGGCGTTGGGCTTACAGGAGTGATTCACTTTGCAGAGATAGATGGGGAAGAGACCGACGCAATCTGATTTTTCGCTCGAAGGATCAGGAGAGAGAGGGATGGCGTTGGACTTGATAACTCCACTGTATATTCCATCAGTATATTGTCTTCTTTGCGCGTCGAGCAGGAGCTAGTCAAGCTTACCTGTAAGGTGTATCAATCCAGGTACGATGTCCCACATTTTTTACACTGTGATTATTGGGCAAAGCGTTCAAATGTGCTTTAACATCTTCAGGCAACTCATCAAACTCCTCGGCGAGGTCGTTCTCCAGGTCTTGCGTCTGTTCCGCGGTTAAGAGGCTGGCTTTGCATATCAAAACGGGTTGCTCGAGGATGATTCGCGTGCCAGCTGGGATCATGCGAGCGGCGACGAGGCCATCATTGAGGTCGTGTTCTCCAGATGGTTTCCATATTCGGGCAAGGGGAGGATCTGGCTTCTCCTGCTTTTTCGGCATGGGGGTCGATGTGTTGAAGTTGTGTTGAAGTGTGGTGGTGGAGGAGGGGTTGATGAGAGTAAAGATGAGGACTTGAGATGGAATTAATTAAAAAAAATTGGTTTCGTCTGAAGTCCTTGCGGTCGGTAGCCAGGTTGAAGGGTTCACAAATGACCATAGCCAATCAAGTGGGCTTTCACGTCGACTTGGTGGTGAATGTCAACACCTGTCAACGAGTTTGTTGTCGTTGGTGGTAGGGTTATTGTTGTTTCCGGAGTTTCTTCTTCTTGGCGGCGAGGAGGTTGTTCTTCCTGTCGGCGAGGAGGTTGTTCTTCTTGGCGACACGGAGGATCGTTCTTCGTTTGTATGATTTCCTTGCCAGATGTAGGTTGAAAGAACACCACAGAACGCTTACTACGCCCAACACAAGATTCCAAATTGATCCGTCATCGAAGTTTTCGATAGCATCAGTTACAACCAACACCAGCCCAGTCATAGCACATAGGGTACTGATGATTTCCGCAATCAGGGCGTATCCATCACTTGCGTAATGCAGGTATTTGAACTGGTATGCAAACAACAATCCATCAACAATTGTACCCGCAATAAAAGAAACTAAGCAGCCGATGTTGTTGTTAGCTGTGAGGGGTCTGCTATATCGTATGGTATTGAAGCAACCGAGTGTGAAAAGGAAAAGGGAAAAGACGTTTGCGGCGTAAAGGCTTTGGCGATGATATCTCTTGTGGTGTGTGCATTGGTATTTCCAGAAGTCGTTGCCGCCGAGTTTCCTCTTTTTAAGTGCTCGTTCATACTTCGATTGGCAGTGCCCGCACCACCACCGGACAAGTCCCCAACATGCCGCCGCGAATATCCAAACCGCCCAAGTTGGCGCATACATTGTCTAAGTGAGGGAAGGAGTTTGTAGTTGTAGTTGTGGTTGTGGTTGTGGTTGTGGTTGTGACTTTGTTGCTGCCTTTTTTCCGACAGCGGTTGGAAACAAACCCATGGGATCGGGCGTTGCAAAATATCACAAACGTTCTTTCCATTGCTTCAAGTTAGTCGTGTTGATGACGAAGACTGTTTATGTCTCAGTCGTCAACAATGCTCCTTCCTCAGGACCTGCTAATTCCTCCCCCCTGCTGAGGCCGCGAGCTCACTGTCATCACGGGGATTGCAAAAGTTGCGCAACATCCTCAAAAGACAATTACCATGCAGGATTTGGACGGAAGAGCCTCCCACAGAACCTTCTTCGTTGCCATAGAAGTTGGCCGGCTAGTTTTGGTCTCCAGAGTCTCGCGAGATGGTTTCTTGCAGATAGTCCCAAGAGTGTGCAGTTGTCTGTGCCGAACGTAAGCTAGCAGCTACAAGACTTTTCCACAACAGTACAACAAGTTCTGTAAGTTTCCAGCTGTGTTCGAGGCAATGCTTTTAGATCTCACGACCTTCTATAAACTGCAACGGCAATATTTCTGCAAGCCTCTCTTGGCCACAGTCCCGATAAGTCTGATCTTTCGCAAAGTGTAAAGACCTTGGCGACAGAATTCTTTCATGAACATCCCAACCGCTGCGACCCGATGGAGACAGCTCCACGTTTTTGTCCCAGAAGTGCGATTCGTGACATATGAACTGGCGCTGTTCGTTTATTAGAAAAGGCGGGGGGGAAAGTTCGTATACACTTGTCGAAACAATCCTCCGTCGAGCTGCGTCGGCAGAGATATTGCGTGTGCAGTAGATGTATACATTAGCCATCATTGAACAATCCATCGCGAGCGCTGCTCGTTCTTGTCTCTGGACAGTGATTTTGGTTTCCCATCCTAGCCTCGACTAGAGGTTAGGCTAGGATAGGCGTAAGTAAACCTTCATCAATAGATTAAAAAGTACTAGGAAGCGTTTTGAATTTCCCCGCCTAAACGCTCCTGGGCGGTATTAGGATAAGGAAGGATACCCCCTCTCTTTAGAATATAATAGAAGAGGAAAGGTAATTGTAAAAGGAGGATTAGAGTAGCTAGAAACAATAAAAGAGAGAATAAGAAAGAGAGAGACGAGTAAGAAGTATAGAATAGAAGTGGCTAGAAGAGGAAAGGTAGTATATTATAGACTAATTCTAGGTAGTTGAGGCTTAAATATAAGAGCTTATCACTATTAGAGCAAATAGCTCTATTTAAGTGCTTAGCGAGGTACTTTATTTACTCTAGTAAAACCTCTGCTTTTTAGATATCTAATAAGACTAATCTTTCACTAGTCTTTATTATACTCTACTATATAGTACTTCTACTAAGATACTATAGAATACTATATAAACCTTTCTATTCTCTCTACTAGGTATAGAAAAGCTACTAGTCTTATATAGAATTCAAAGAGATAAATATATTAAAAGCTAGAAATAGAATATAATTAGCTAGAAGCGCTTCAAAGAGAGAATCTAATAAAGAAGAATAACCTACAAAAAAAAGAAAAAGCATAGATAGAAGCTTTTTAAAAGAATAGAAGTACTAAACTAGCTAGGAAATCGAAAACACTCGTACTAGGTAAATGAAATATTAAAAAGAATCAAAGACTTTGTCTCTATAGTACTTATTTCTGTCTTTTGATATTCTAGTTATTTATAACTAACGTTACTTATTATATACTTATAAGTAAAAATAAGAAAGTTTATCTAATCTAAAGAAAACTATTTAGATAGTACTAAGAGCTATCTCTGAAAGTATCGTAGAGGTTAACTATAATAAAAGTAAGTATAGCTTTCTATAGATTATTAAAAAATCAAATAGTAAAGAGAGTTCTTCTATTCTTTATATTAGAAGTAAAAACATAACTAAGTCGAATAATAGTAAGAGCCCTAGCTATTATTAATACTACTACTACTGAAAAAAATTATCTAAGAAGTGTTAAGATAATCTAATTAACTATATAAAGTATTGAAATTACTCGAAATTTACGATTTATAAGTAAAGTATATCTCTTCGAAGAATAATAATTAATAGATCCTCTTCTAGTAAATCTTCGAGAAAATAATCTTTAATATTCTACGAAACCTCTTAGCTTCCTCGCTAAGACACCTTCTTAGCAGTCGTCTATCTCTCTGTCGCACACCTTACGTATATCTAATCAGCCGAGGATTAACTATCTAAGAGACACGTAGAACGTTAATAGTTAACTCTAATAAAGTCTTAAGACTAAGAAGTAGCGTGTTAGTAGAGTGTCCTAGATATACTAAAAAGTCGGAATCGACTAAATCGTAAATCGTAAATCGTAAATCGTAAATCGTATATTACAAAGTCGAGCTAAAGTAGAACTTAATAATTATATTATCTAAGCCCTTTATTAAGAGGTAGGAGAGCATTTTGCTACTTCTTAGTCTCCCTCTCTCGCTGCTCTTTCCTTCTTTAGTATATTA
>LLCB01000539.1:0-24231 GCA_001414345.1 Hymenoscyphus infarciens | reverse complement strand
TAGTTAAGAAACACGTTTATAAGACGTATTTAAGAGATCTTCTTTTTAAGAACTTTTTTAGTAGCTTTTAAAGCTTTTTTAGTAGACTTTTTTATACTAGAAGTAGTATTAGTCTTATGCTATTCTAGAGAAAGTATATTAATTAAAAAGAAGTATAAAAGAGTATAAAAGTAGTAGTAGAAGTAGTAGAAGTAGTAGAAGTAAGTAAGCTTATATTATAAGCTAACTTATACTAAAATAATCATTCTTTTAGTAAGGCTTTTTAAATATAAGATTATAGGTAAATTATTTTTAAATTTCTATATTGTTATATACTTTAGTAGGGTTTAAAGAATAAGATAATAATTTAAATATTTAGTTATATTAGTACTAGAAATATAAGGTTAGAACCGCGTTCTACTAAATTATGTAGGGTATAAGGATAACTGAAGAGATTATTTCTTTTCGTTTGTCTATAAAATATAATAACCTCTTATTTCTCTTCTTTAATTAACTTCTATTAGTATAGTAGACTCCTACCCTTCTACGATTTATGAAAGGCTTAATTCGATAGTAGTAGTTCTTATATAATAATTATAACTAGTCTAAAAGTGTTAAACTAGTATTGAAAAGGTCTAAGCCAATATCGAAAAGGTCTAAACCGATATATAAAAGCTATATATAGCTACTCTAGATCTAGCTATAGATTTAGCTAATATTGCTTATAATAGTCGAGTTTAATATTTTAATAATATTATCTTTGTACTTACTCCTTCTCCTAAGCGCTTCTATAGGAGTTACCTTAAATATTTGTCTATAACTCTATATAGGTAAGTACGCTAGTACTAGGATCTCTATTTAGTAGAAAATTATAAGTACTCTCTAGTTATACTCTACCTACTACATTTCTTACTATCTAGTAGATAATCTTTTACTTACTTAGTATTTATAGTATAATATTTACTTATTAGATTAGTTATGTCTTAATACCTCCCTCTCTCCTAAAATTAATTTAGAGAACGATTTTTATACTAGTACTAAATTAATTATAGTTATAGAGGATACTATCTATTACTATTAACCTGCTATAGTTATAGCTCTTTTTTACTATCTTAGATTATTATATAAGATTCTTAAAGAGTATAATATAGATTAGCTATCTAAAGAGGATATAGTATTCTAATCCTTAATAATAAAACTACTCTATATATAAAACATCTAGTAAATAAAGTAAGTAATCTACTAATACTAACACCTTACTACCCCTTCTATCTCCTCCTTCTTATATTACTCTAATATAGCTAATTTAGGCTTATATTTATTTATATTACCTTAAAAATCACTTACGCCCTCTCCTATTATAAGACCTACGTAAGCTAATACCTTGTACCTCTTAGTATACGTCTTCTTTACTACTCTTTAAATCTAACTCTTACTATAATATAGTAGTAGCGTAGGTATACGCGTGTTCGTTCTCTAGGCACTACTATAGATAGTACGTCGATTACTATAATCTAGAAGGTAGTATATACATATTGTATATAGCTTAAAATAAAATGTTTATAAGACTCTATATATTAGAAAGACGTTATACGAGTATACTAGAGTAAAAGTCTTAAAGTCTATTAACTCTCTTAGACCGAGATGGCCTAGTAATCCTTCTACTGCTTCTCGCTCTCTATTTAGTGTATTATTCTTTAATAAATATATAAATACGATTTAATTAAAAAATCTTAGATAGATAGAATTATAGGCCTTTATAAAACGCTTTAAGTTAGGTTTATAGTCGCTTTTTAATTAAATCTAGATTTTAATTACTATTATAATAAAATTAATAACTTTGTTAAAGCTAAAGAGAAGATATATAGAAATAGAAGGCTATTAAAGTTAGAGAAATAGAGGATTAAATAAGATATATAGCTAGACCTTACTTAGAATGTAGATATTATACTATAAGTAGAAAAAATCTATTAAGATAATAGCTAACTTCTTATAAACTAGAGATATATACTAATTAACTGTCTAACCTCTAAGAACTATCTCTAAGCTACTTAGCTAACCGACGTGTTAATATACCTAGTATATTCTTCTCTAGTCTTATAGAACTTACTAGTATTTAATCCTTCTATATTTAAAACCTACTTTAGCCTTAATCCTTCTTTCTAAAGCTATTTAAATACCTAGTATATAATATCTTTTCCTCTCTTTTTTTAGTTAGCCTTTAGTCCTATTATTATTGTTTTTGTTTTTATTTTTATTTTTATAAAGAGGTTTATTTTTCTTTTTTATTAGAAAGGATTAGTGTTTATATTACCTTAGATATAATTAGCTTAGATAGAGGTTTATAGTTCTTAATTTCCATTTTTTAAAAGATCTATATATATATAAAATAACTTTATAAAAGTTACTTAGATATTTAAAGGCCTAATTTTAGTAAGTAATTAATAGCTTCTTTTAAGTATGTTTACTCTTAAATTAAGCTTTTAACTCTTATAACTCTATTCTAGTACTTACCTACCTACCTAACCGTAGCTAAATTTAAAGTAAAAGTATATATAGAGTATATACTAAGAGGTCCTCTAAGCATGTAATAGGAAGCCTATACTATAACTAGTTTATATACTATAGGTTTATACCTATATATCTCTAAGATTATTTACTAGTCTTTATTACTACTATAATAATCTAAAAAACTAGAAAAGAGCGCTATCGTACTAGTTTCCTTATATATAGATTCTCTATATTTAATAAAGCTATATTTAGTAAAACTAGGTAGTATGTTTGCTAGAGATAGCTAGCCTTTTAGAAGCCTATTAAAAAGTCTACTCTATTAACTCTCTTATATCCTTCTACTTATTAGTATATCTTATATAAGAATAAATCTTATAATCTAGAATACTAAGATTTCTTATAGAGTAGCGGTTACTATAATAATTATCTTAATAGAGGAGTTAAGTAAAGTTATAAGAATAACTAAGACTAGGAAGATATTATACTCTAATCTACTCTAAAGACTAGAACTAACTATGTAAATCGAGAGGCATATAAACTTAATTAGACTAAGGTAATACCTTTCCTAGAATAGACCTTATTTAATAGATGTTTCCTTTATCTATAACTATCCTAGTATAAGTTTTATATATCTAAAATCATATATTATACTCTAGGTATATTATTAATAATCTACTTATATATAGCTTCTAATATATTATAGGTAATGCTTATAAAGTAATTATTATATATTATAGTTATAAGTATTTAAGATTATATACTATTATTAAAGACGGTTTCTTTCTAGAGGCTCTACTTCTTCTAAAATATATATTTAATATTAAACTTCTTAAGATTTTCTATAATATCTCTATAATTAGAAAACTATTATAATTTTCTTAGGCTATAGGTCTTTAAAGATTTATAGTATAGTATACTTACTATTGTATTTCTAATCTTAAAAAGACTTAGAGTTATATATACTATAATTAGCTATATTTTAAAAAGAGGTGCTAGGAATTATTTAATAGTTAGATTAAGTTAATATCTAAGAGTAAGAATAGCTAGACTATTTTACTATTCTTAAAACACGTCTACCTAGCTTACTTCTTCTAAGAGCCTAGGTTAATATTCTTTATTACCTTTTTAGATTCTATATATATATATCTAGAAACTATAATACTAACTTTAAGATTTTTTATAGTAATAATAGTTCTAAGAACCTATATAATTAGAGCTAAGATAGTAACTTCTAATAGAAGTAGAAGGAGAGAAAAGGCTATTAATTCCTCTAATAATAACTAATAAGTAAATTCTTTATCTAAGACCCTTTTATTAATAGACTAGATTAAATATAAACTATAGTATAAGTTTTAGTTAGAACTCTATCTTAAGTTCTATTAGCTAGGTAATAAATTCCTTAAAATACGCTATTAGAGAGTTATCTTCTAGACTCTTAATTTTAATTAACTAAGTATTAACCTTAATTATTAGAGAGCTACCTTCTAATACTAGCTAAGTATTAAACCCTAACTATATATCCTACTTTAGATAATAATACTAGATGTCTATATTATTTTTAAGCTGTTATAGTAGAGAGGAAGAGCTAAGATAAGTTTAAGAGCTTAGACTAAACTAGTCTTATAAATACTATTTACTGTTATAGTACTACGCTATAATTAATTAATTTATATTGTAGTAAGACCTTTTATATTACTACCTATCTTCTAAAATCTATTCTTAATAACCTTCTAATTAACGTATATATTATTTTATAATATAATATTACTTATAAATTTATACTATATATTAACTAACAACATCCTAATATTATTAATTATATAAGATTTATAATAAATGTATTTTACTAGTACTTGTATTTATTATCTTACTAATTACGCTAAAGTCCTAATTAAATATTATACCTTAGTCTTAGAGATAGTGAGAGAGTTAAAAGGGATTAGTCTACTAAGAGCTACCTTATCTTAATATACTATATATCATCTACTTTATTATAAGAAGTAGTTCTTAATATATAAATAAAATATATTAGTCTATAATAGTGAGAGGAACTAGGTTTTTTTCTTAATAAAAGATACTAAAGAACCTAAGTACTTCTTCTTAAATCGAATAAGCTTATTCTATAGACTAAAGAGTACTTAATTCGTTATTACCTTATAAGTACTCGAGAGAGTATTAATACTATACTTAGTCTCTATTAAGATATCTAGCAGTAGTAGTTTAGTAAGAAGTATAAGGCTAAGTTAAAAGTAAAAGATTAAAGGCTATTTTATAAGCTTAATAGACTTCTAGTCTATAAAGAGAAATACTAATTAGAGTTTAAACGTATTAGTAAGATTAGGCTTTAAAATAAAATTAAAGAAGTCTTAAAGAGTCTAGTAGAATTTTCTAAGAAGCTTATTTTTTAGTATATATTTAGTAAACGCTCTATAACTAGGTTACTTTAAGATATATAGAATTTATTAGATAATAAATTCTAAAAGACTAGGTAATAACATAGTAATTAGCTTCTAAAAAGTATAAATCGTTTATAGTATAATAAGTCTTAGACTTATTATTAGATTAAGATAGCTATTTAAGATTTTTATAAGCTCGCTGCTTAGTAAGTCTAAGAAGTCTAGAATATTTATAATTATATTAATATAAAAGGAACTAAGAAGTCCTAGCTTTATATAAAAGCCTTGTTTTAACGTCTCCCTCTATTACTTAAAAAGAGCTAGACTATTATAAAGTTATAGAAAGAATTACTAAAGAGTAAGAGGGAACGAAATCTTAAGCTAGTTTTACTTTAAGTATTTAGTCTAGCTACCTTAGAAGAAGAGTTAAATCGTTAGATATAGTTATATAAAGTTGCTATAAGTACTCGCCTATACCTTTCTAAGAGGGATAATAATATTAGGAAATTAATTAGGTTTTCTAATAATGTTTAAATCCTACTTAGAATTAATACTATATAACGTTATAATAAAGTAATAAAAGAAATTAGAATTTTAAAAGTTAAGTAGAAGTATATTAGTTAATAGACTTCTAATACTCTTAATACCTTACTTATCTCTTACTCTACCTTTTTAACTAAATAAGAGAAATATTTATAGAAGATAAATATTATAGAGAGGCTCCTTATAGTAGAGTTGTTATTAAAATATAGAGAGAACTTTAAGAATATATTTTATAAGTAGAAGCTTTAGAGTATATATTATTCTTATATCTAGTATATATACTAATTCATTTCTAGTAATAATTAATAAAATATATTTACTTTTTAAGATATACCTAGTTTAGTTAATATAGTTTTTATAGTAAGATATATATGATTTAGATTCTTCTAAGAACAATATAAATAAGAAACAACTAGAGGATTATATTAAAGACTTAGAAAATATATGTCCTACTACTAAAGATAATAAGAGTAAGGAACTTACTTAAGATAGTTTTATAAAAGACTAAAATTATATATAGCTCTTTTAATTTATTATTTTTTTCTCCTATCTACGCCTTGCCTCTCTTATATATTATAGTAATACCTTAAAAAACAAAAACTCTTAAAATCTATAGTCTTTCTAAATACTAACTATATCTTAAGAAAAATCCTTCTAAACTCTATAACTCTTTCTACTAATACTAATAATAACTTAGAAAATAACTAATAGCTAATTCTATAAATCTCTAAACCTATACTATATCCTATATATTATAACCTCTAAGTATACTTATCTTACTATTATTTATAAGTAGTCTACTTCTTAAGTAGCTTTTTATTAGTACTCTTATACTTTACTATAATACCTTTACTTTTCTAATTCGAAGAATTCGGCTTTAGAGGCTAGTATTGGTTATATACTACTCTTTAAACTTAGAGGAGATAGGTATATACTAGTCTCTAAATTACTTAGAAGAGACGTTTTTATACTACTCTCTAAAAGACTTAGAGAAGAAGGTATTAGTTATACGTTACTCTCTAGAGTTAGAAAGGAAGGTTATATAATTCTAAAGGCTTATTAAGAGAATTAGAATAAAATTCCTAGCTTATTTAAAGCTATAGTTTATTTAAGGATATTAAGTACGGTATTATAAGAAAAGGTTAGCTAATTAAATTTTAGTAGATATTCTATCTTAATATATACTATATAAACCTTCTAAATAGTTTCTATACTAAGTAGACTAGTCGAGTATCTTAGAATAAAAAGAGAGACCTACTATATTAGTAAAATAATAAGAAAATATAAGTATAGCTAAGAGTCTATACCTTTTATATTATAAGTTTAAGTTTACTATAGAATATATTCTTTATTTTTTAGCCTATAGTAATTAGAATAGTAATATATAAAGGATTAAAAGAGAGGCTATTAAAATATTCTATTTTGTGTACTATAAATTAGAAAGATCTTTTCTACTTAGTATAGAATTCCCTTTAAAGTTTAGAGTAATAGGTTTTGTTAATATAAGCCTAGAAACATAGAACCGACAACTTTAGATTATAAAATACTAAGAATAGGCGAAGTTCTATAATAGGATAGCATTTATATTAAAAAGCTAGTAGCTTACTAAAAATAGATAGAATTTAGTAAATAAAAAACAAATTTTAAGAAGAGATAAACCTTTTAAACCTATATTCTATTATAACCGTGAATAATACTATAAGCGCTCTATTCTACGACCTTATATTCTTAAGGTTCTACACTAGGTATATAGTATACTTAATACTCTCTAGGTATACGTAATAGAGTATATTACTTATACTAACCTACTCTTTATTACTATCGTAGTTACTAGTAGTAGATAAGCTTTATAAGAGTTTTTCTAAATATTTAGTCTTCTATTTAATAGAGTAAGTATATAGACTCTAAAGAGAGTATATAAGTAGAATAGACTTAATCGATCTACTTACTAGTAGCTATATTATTTCGCCTACCGACGATTCAGTCGTCCTAGTTGCTAAAGAGCGATAAATATACATCTTATAAGAGTATACTAGAAATATTATATAGTTGTATTATATTAGGTACGTTAGTAAGTAAGTTAGTAGTTACGCTAGGTAGAGGCTATTGTTAGTTAAGGTATAGGTGTACTAGCGTTCTAACTAGTTTCCCTAGCTATAGCTATATACTCTAGTATAAGAAGTATAAGGTCTTAGTAAATATAAAACTAATAACGGAAGTATAAAAGAGCTAGCAGCTCTTCTAACATAAAGAACAGAACGCCCCCTTCTCTAAGCAAAGATAGGTTACTTCTTCTAATATTATCTAGTAGTATAGAGTGTTCTATATACTATAGCTCTAATGTCCCTTGATATAAGGCTATACTATAGTCACCGTTCCTCTTTACTAGGCTAGAGGTATCTCACTATCCTATCTAGTTTATTTAGTCCTATTGTATTTATTCGGTTCTATTATGTTTACTTAGTTATATAGTAATTCCTTAGTTATATGTTTATCTCTACTTTCTAGGTCTTCTTAGTATTATTTAACGTCTTGTTTTATTTTATATTTACCTTACCTTAGATACTATAGCTTCCTATACTTCCTAGAATTAAGAATTCCTAGAAATATCCTAGCTAGATTACTAAAATAGAGTATATATATTAAAATTGTTATTTCTCTATAAGCCTCGATACTAGAGTCGGATTCGAGTATCTAGCCTTTAAGTATCTAGTCTTTAAGTATTTCTTTAGTTATACTAAGTCTTTAAGATACTATTTACTTAAGTTAGTAAATAAGATTTTTAATAAGGGAAAGAGAATAAAGGATTATCTTAATATAATTATACACGTTTAATTATACTTATATTATACTAACGATTTCTTAAACTTCTTTACCTCACTTTTATTCTCTTTAGTAAGATGTTTTTATATAGTATATATATATATAGAGAGAAGTCTTTAAGAACGTCCTAGCTTTAAACCTTAGTAGTTAGTATTATAGTTAAAGTATTCTATATTAGTAGCCTAGTCTTTAAAGTGTTATAGTATCTAAGCTTTAATAGTAGTAGAGAGTAATAATAAAAGGACTATCTCTATCTCTTTAAGTATTAAGAGTTTTTAAGTTAGATTAAACTAAATATTTCGTAGTTTTATATATTCCTTACTAGTAATTTAACCTATAGAGTGTTAACCTAGGAATAATTTTACTTTGTTATTACCTTTTAGTTATATTATATATATAGACACCTTATATAGTAAGCGACTCTTAGCTATAGAGATAGATCTATTTACTTCTTACTCTTATTAAAAATTTCTCTTAACTTTTATACCTTATAAGATATCTTAGAAATAACTTCCTCTAAGTTTATATTACTTATTATAAATATATTATATAAATTACTTATTATTCTTACTAAAAATCACCTCTTTAATTAATATAATTAATAGTATAGAGTTTTCCCTCGCCTTTCTCTTAATAAACTATAGTATATATCTTATCTTCTTAATTAACGTAGTTAATACTAGGAATAAAAGCGTGGTTTTCTATTACCTTTCCTTTAATACTCTATACCCTATCTCTTTAATTAATACTAGTAATAATACGTTTATCTTCTCTTACCTTCTCTTACCTTCCCCTTAGTAGTCTATATCTAACTTCTTAAAGCTAGCTATAATAGGCTTAAACATCTTCTCTTACCTTCTTAATAATATACTATTATACTATATAGATAATATTATTAAATATTTTATAAACTAACACTATTTATAAGACCTTTGAAATTACTATCTTAGTAGGCCTAACTATTCTCTTTCTATAACACCTTAACTTACTTTGAAAGCCGTCCTCTCTAAAATCGCTACTATATCTATAACACTCTAACTTATAAGCTATCCTCTCTAAAATTGCTACTATATTTTACTATCTTATCTCCTAATAACCTATATAACTCTGTGCTTAGTTTAGACTTCCTTATACTAGTAGTATAATATTACCTTTAAATCTATAACTTAATTATAATTCGAAACTATATAGCTTTTATAACTAGTAAGTAATCTATAAGGTACTAAGCTCGTCCTTAATATCTAATATATTTTTAAAGAATTAAAATACCTTTATTAACTAATCTATAGAACTTTAAAAACTAATATAGTAATAAGTATACCTAGGCGTTAGAAGGTCTTAAAAAAATTAATATTAATATTAGTAGTAGTAAGTTAATAAAAAAAGAGGTCTAACTTTTCTATATAATCCTTAGAAAGAACTAGAACACTAATTCTACAAAACCTGGTTCTTACCTCCCTCTTACTAAAGCTAATAAGCTTTAGAAGAACCTAGAGATTAAAAAGCATTTAGCTAATCTTTTTAATATAGAGTAGGATAAAGTTAAACTCTAAAAAGCTTCTACTAAAGACTTTAAGAAGTATTAGGTAATCTTAGAACTACTTATATAAGCTTCTACTAAAGTTAAGAAATAAGAAGAACTTTTAGAATTTCCTATTAACTCTAAGAAGAAGAAGGCTTTAAACTATAAATAGAAAGAAGATATGTTAAAGGAAAATATAGTAGCTAAGAGAACTCGTCTCTACTAATAATAATAGATAAACCCCTCTACCTTCTAATAATAAAACTTAGATATTTCTACTAAAGGAGGTAATAAAACTAGTATATATAAGGTATTAATAACTAACTTAATTATAAGTTTTAACCTATAAGAAGCCTCTAACTAGAAGAAAAGAGAGCTAGTTATATAGTCTCTATTATTAGGTTAGAAGATACTATTCACTAACCTTACTCTTTTAGAACATTTTAGTCTATACTATAAACTCCGATTCTAGTCTAAAATAATAACCTACTATATATAGATTAGGAATATTAATCTTATAACTACGAATAATAGGAGCCCTTATTAGATAACATAAGACCTTACTACTTAAGAGTTTATATTTAATACTAAGAATAGTATTAATAGTAATAAAGTAAAGGTAGGTTTTACAACTTTAAAACAAGATAAGGCTAGAAAAACAGTACTAGTTTATAGTATTAGTACTAAAGCATAGTTTCTAGTTAAAAGCTTAGAATCTATACTATACTATATAGACTTAATAGATTCTAAATCATTTATAGAAATAAAATAGTAAGTATCCTTTTATAGAATTTTAAGAGTTCTCTAACTACTACTAGTACGTATCTAACTTAGCTTACTAATACTTAGGTTTTATTTTACTATATAATTATAACCTCTAAGTATATATAATATTTATATACTAAAGATTTAGCTAAGCTTAAGTACTCTCTCTTATATCTAAAGGCTAAGAAGATAGGTTATTTTAATTTATAAGAGCTAAAACATTTTAAGAAGGCTACTTACTATAAAATAGTAATTAGAATTATATATAAAGAGTAGCTAGCTAAGTAGAGTAGAGTTTAAATATAAACATTTATAATTAGAGTAATCGAGTATTTAAGATATAACTAGTAGTTTTATTATTTTTATAGTAGGTAGAGAGGTATAAATCTTTTCGTAGTATATAGAAGAGTATAGCTTTTTACTAGGATAGAATTGTTTTTATAATAGATAGAGCTTATATTTAAAGAATCTTAACTATTTATTATAGATAGAGGAACATAGCTAGTTACTAGGGGAGATTTATTATTTATTATAAATAAGAGAGTAACTTATTAAAATACTACTTCTAACCTCTTTCTAAATCTAGATTTCCTTATATATATAGTATAGATTATTTACTTCCTATTACTTATACTTCTTACTCTTACTCTTTTCTTCTTAGTTAATAGAGAGAGATATATAGTTCGTGTATTATTTCCTTCTTTCGGTTTTACTATACTAGCTTACTATACTAGTTTTTAATACCTCTGTTTTAATTTCTATTACTACTTATAATAAGAGTTTCTAGTACTAAATATTTAAAGGTATATAATTATTAATAGCTAAGTTCTACTCTTAAGTAATATAGAAATAGAATAAAAGAACGTTAGATAGAAATAAGAGGTAGTAGATAAATCGACTTCTCTTCTCCTCCCTAGTATAGTATATAGTCTAAGTATATATATACTTAATACTACTACTCCTAAAACACTTTAATACTTTAGAGTATATAACGTACTATAGAAGTATATAATATAAATCGGACTTATCTAGGTAGTTTATTAAGAAGAGAAGGTAGCTAAATAGTCGAGTTAAGTTAAAGTGTTTAAAGTAGGTATAAGAAATCTAGATTACTACCTATTCCTTTAATAATAATTAGTTACTTAAGTATAAGTTATAGATATTAAGAACATTTATCTTAGTAGAGAATAAAGTAATACTCTATTAAAAGTATAACATCTTATAAAAACATCTTATAAAAACATCTTATAAAAGTAAACTAAAGTTTATATCTTTATAAAGTATAATTCTACTATATATTATTTATATATTAAAATAGTAATTATTAATTATATAATACTTAATTTATTATATTAATTAAGATATATCTATAAAAATACTAGCTTTTCTTAAAATCTAATATAGTAAGCTTATCCCTAATCTATAAAGCCTAAATGTTTAACCTAACTCTATTTTTTAGTTACGTAATCTCCTAGCCCTAATATACTTAGAATAGGCTAAAAATCCTACTATAAATCGGTATTTAATACCTATATTAATTACTTTAAAACATAATAATTAATACTTAGTCTAATAAAGTAGCTCTAGAACTAATTTCTTTATCTTTATAGCTTCTACTTTAACTACTTATATAAGTAATTAAATTAGCGTTAGCTAGCTTATTAAGTTAAGTAGAGAAAATCGTTAAACGTTATTTTTAGGTTATTAAGCTAAGAAGAGGAATTATTAAGAGTTATATTTTAATTAATATAAGAGCTAAAGTATATAAATAGCTTTAGAAACTAGGGAACTAAAGTTACTAGTTATATTAGTATTATCTTTATCTAGAATTAAGCGCGTTATTAGAAGAGTTATTATTTATAATATTAAGATCTAGGCTTAAATCTACTATTTAGTTAGCTTACTTATTTTTATTAAGTTAATAGCTATAATTACTTATTTATTATATTAGATCTTTAGTTCCTTAAATAAGGAGTTGTTTATACTCTAGCTAGTTAGTTTTAGAAAGTTATAAAGTCTTTAAAATATTAGTAAAGAGTATAAAGAGAATGTTTAAAATATATACTATTTATTATAATAATATATAAATATAATCTTATTATTATAAAGTAGGAGAGTAAAAGGTTACTATTTACTTTTAGATTCTTACTACCTCGTTACCTTACTTACTAGCCTACTACTCTACTACCTTACTATTAACTACTATCTAAAACTTTTAACTCTAATCCTCTAATCTCTTAACGCTTTAACCTCCTATCTCTTACTACCTTCTAAACCGACGATAATCTCTTAATTATTTATACTCTATATATCTTAGTAGCGGTATATAAAGTCGAGTATTATAAACCTCGGTATATTATTCTATAGTTTTAACTATGATTTACTCTATATTTCTAATAGGTAAGTAAGTAGTAGTAACTATAACTGTAAATCTATATTTATACTAACTATACTAATTAGTTATTATATTATATAAGATACTTATAATTAATAAAGCAATAATAGAAGCTCTTCTAATAAATAACGGCGAGGTAGCTAAGATAGACCTAGGTACTAATAGAGCTAATAATCTAAAGTTCTTTAAAGCTTAAAGTAATACTTATATCTAGTTTTTCTCTTATATAATATTTCTAATTAAGACTTAATATAAGTTTAATACTATTTACAAAAACTCTCTTAAACTCCAAAACCTAGTACGTAAATAGAAGGCTCTTATTATACTAATATATACTATTAAGATAGAAAAGAAGTAATTAGAAGCTATAGTAGAGAGCTATAAAAACGTACTTTAATATAAGCTTATAAGAAAGAGCGTAGTAGTAGTAGATAGCTATTATTTTAAGTATATCTCTTAGAATAGTAGCTAATATATACTACTAGCTAAAAGGCTTCTATAATATAGCTAAACTAGATGTTAAAGAAATATAAAGGACTTATAAGGTTAATAATCTATATTATATAACTCTATTTTTAATAAACTAAAATTATTTATAAGCCGTAGTTAATATACTAAAGCGTAAATATTAGTTTAATAATAATAATAGTACTCTAAAGAAGAAGTCTTATAATAATAGTACTCTAATAACTTCTAAGGAGACTAGAGTTATTATTAAGCTTAAGGATTCTAATATTAAAGAATAAAGAGTATTTAGTAATAAGAGGTTTACTTAGGAAGATATTAATAAGGTAATAATATACTATTAAGATATTATTTAAGTATAGTACTTCTTTTCTAATATACTTTCCTCTTTTACTAATAGAGAGTAGTTTATATAGTATATTAGTAATTACTTAATACGTTTTACTTAGAGGCCTTTCTTTTTATAATACCTAGTTAGTAAGGACTTATCTTATATATTAGTAGAGTATTTAGAGATAATAGATAATACTTATATATAACTTATTCTTAAGTAAAACCTCTTATATAGTAAGTACTATAACTATTAACTTTTCTTCTATCTAACTTTTATATACCTCTATATACCTAAACCTACTTTTAAGTATAAGTTTATAAGATATACTAGACTTAGATAGAAGAGAAAATTCAATCTTTAAGTACTCCTCTTTTAACTATTTCATTTATTAGTTTTTAAGTATATATAACTCTTTTAAATAACTTATAAGGCTCCTAGTTGCTTATCTACCTAGGATAACTATATTAGGAATTATTTAAGAGAGTATAGCTATTATAGTAATTACTATTTCTAAATTTAAGACGATTATCTAAGAGACTTATACTATTTAAGGGTTATTCTAATTTACCTACTCGAATACTCTATAACTCTATCTTACTCTAAACTCTATAATAGCCCTTCTATATTATTAGATTAGTTAATATTTTAAGACATTAGTTAGAAAGACTTAAACATTCTAAGAATTATTCTAATTCGCCTATGTAGATACTTCATAGTTCTACTTTACCTAAAACCCTATTAATACTCTCTTAGATTATTAGATAGAAAGTAAAACTAGGTACTTAAATCCTTTATAGTTGTAATTAAGAATCTATCTTCTCTAGTATTTTAAGGTATATATTAAATAGACTTTTATAATTAGAAGATAAGGAAGAGTTATATTCGTATCCTTAAAAACCTAGGAGTTATTTTTAGCCGAGAACCCTATTACTACTAGCCTAGGAAACCCTATTACTATTTACTTAAGACCTATTACTATTAGCCTAGGAAACTCTATTACTATCTTCTAAGGGAATCCCCTTACTATTATCTAAGATTACTAGAGCTAGCTATAATAGTAATAGTATAGTACTACTATTCTAACTAGGATAAAGCTAGGAATCGGAATAGGAATCCTATTTAACTTTATCTTTTATAAGTTTAAATAACCTCTATATTCTTAATAATCTTGCTTTTAACTTAATAAAGTTATTAATTTTATTATAATATAGGCGAAGAAATATAGAATAGAGATAATAGGAATAAGAAAGCCTAATTTATAAGTCTTTGTATAAACGTGTATATTTCTTGTAATTATTACCTCTATTCTTTTTAATAATATTATATTTTTATATATATATAATAATAAGTTGTTATATTAGAGTTAAGAGGAAATATTATAATTATTATATTTCGCTCTAGTAAAGACCGTTTACTTCTAGGTAACGTTTCCTAAGAGCGACTATAGTATTTTTGTATTCTTTAGTATTTACTAAGTATTTTAATATAAGTTTTAACTTCTTTTCTTTTAGCTAAGTTCTAAGCTTAGAGTATAAATCTATATTAGTAGAGCTCTATTTCCTCTTCGGTTTTCGTATATCTGCCTTCTATACTATAGGATAATGTTTTCGAACTATTACGCTTTTGTATAGAAGGTAGGAAGAGGTTCGATTTATTTAATAAGGATATATAGAAAGAATATATATAGTATTCTAGATTAAGGTATTAGTCTCTAGTAATACTAGTATCTAGTAGGTACTAAGAGGAGGCTAAGGATAGCCTTGTTTTTAGCTACCTTATAACTAAGATATAGTGTACTTATAGCTGAAAACTATTATAATTTAAGTTGAATTTACTAAATAGTCTAAACTTAATAGATATATTTTAACTAGTAGTTAAATAAGAGTGTTTTATTACTATATATTAAAAATTATACTATTATTATTATTATATATTTATTTAAACTATTCTCTTAATCTACTTTAGTATCTTCTTCTACCTTTATTATATAGGTTAAGTAAACCTTATATATTTATATATAATCCCTTTAAGTTCTAATAATTTACATGTAATTTATACTAGAGTTTATATAAGAAGAGGAATACTAGCTACTCTAGTTATAGTAACTTTAGTAGATAAGACTAATAGAATATATTAGATATCTAACATATGCTTTAAAAGTATACTAGATAATTAGAAGAACTTAGAGAGCTAAGAGGACTAGTGTTTATTATATTCTCTTTTTAAACCCCTCTTAGAATATAATAAAAGATAGAATATATACTAGGACTTATTATTTTTTAAATTATTCTTTTTAGAGTTATTAACTCTATTTATCTCTTAACTAATAAATATAAATTAAAACTATATAGTTAGTTATAAATAAGAGGTTAGCGTAGAAAAGGGGTAATAATAGATAAGACACTAGTAAGAGATATAAAAGAAACTACCTAGTATATAACGATAAACCGTAAGACAAAGAATAACCTCTCTTTATATAAGGAGACTAATAAGACGAGGCCTAGTATTAAGACGAAACTCTATAACCTCGAGATAAGGCTATCTAATAAAACAAGGCCTAGTATTAAGACGAAACTACGTAACCTTAAGATAAGACTATCTAATATTAAGATAATATATCTCGAAATTAAGATAAATCCTAGAAACCAGATATATTTAATAATAGATAAGATAATATACTAGCTAAGAAACTTAGACCTCTTATCTAAGCTCGACTTAATAAGTTAATAAACGAATTTTATAAGAAGGTATATAAACTTAGTTAGTATATAAGAGTTGATTCTAATCTAGTTTATAATTATATCTAAACTACTATAAGTAATTACTATTATATTACTATAAGAGCGCCTTTAGTATAGGATATATTCTAGAAAAAGGAACGTTATTAGATTCTAAACTACTATAAAGGATATAATAAATAAAAGAAATTACCTAAGAATCTACTCTTAGGTAGTTAAGGCTCTATTTATTTAAAATACTTATATAACTAAATTAGTAATAACAAAAGATAGAGGCTTAGATATAAGGGAGTAAACGAGTTTATTAAAATTTACTAGGAAGTGTTAGATAAAGACGTAAGTAACTAAGAAGTTAAAGAGTACTAAGAAAAGATAGAGTAGTAGAGTAAGTAGGTTTAGTAATACTACCTTAAAGGAATATAGAAAAGTACTAAAGTAATTACCTAGTAGGTTAGTATAATCTTAACTCTATTTATATACTTATAGATAGAATACTAACTAAGATATAAATACCTTTCTTAAATTAGTATAGATATAAAGTTTTATATTATATTACTAATTAGAGACGTAATAATAGCTAGGATTTATTAACCTTCTATACCTTAGAAGCTAAGGAGATTTTTAAGGATTTATACTAAGAAGCTAGTCTAGGACTAATATACTTTTCTATATTTATAAAGACTAGAGAATTTGCTAATTAGAATACTAGTTTCTTATTAATTCGAAATCTCTTAAAGAGGTTTAGAGTTTATATCTTAAAACCGTCTATACCGTCTAGTTAAGAACTAAACAATCTACGTATCTAGCTTATAAGACACCTAACATCGGTATATAATATCTAAAAAGATATTAATACTCGTCTACTTTATAGCTTTAATCTAGTATATAATAAACTATACTAACGACTTCTATAGAAAGGAACGTAGATAGATGTCTTTTTAAAATATTAAATTAAGCTTATCTCTTACTAACTAGATTTAGATTCTAGGACGATTATATTAGAATATAAGAAGAAGAAAGGAAGTAATCTTCGATTATAAAGGTAGATATATACTAGTTTATCTTTATAGCCTCTAAAAATATATTTCTAGAAGATTTAAAGCTAAAAAGGATTATTTAAGTAGACTTAGCTATATATAAGAGCTTACTTAGCTAACACTAGCGGGTATAGTATTATATATATAAGACTCCTCTCCTCTATTATAGATACCCCCTACCTTTAAGCTTATACTAAATTAAGGTCAAAGTTTAGATAATATAAGAAGTAGTATATTATTAACTATAATTTTCTATAGTATTTTTAGACCCCTTTTTCAAGTCTATAGACAAGTAGTAATATATTAAGTATACTTCTTAAAAGTAAGAAAGTAATAAAACTAGCGTAAGCTAGTCTATAGCTAAAAATAACTAAGCTATATTATAGATTTATTCTAGAAGTGAAATTTCTATTAAACTATTAAAAGTTCCTTTAAAAGTTCCTTCTAAATACTTCACTACTATAAGCCCTACCCTAGTACTCTATAAACCTGTCTTATAAGAATATACTATGCTTATTACTTTGTATAGTATACTCTACTACTTTTACTATTAGTACCTGTTTTACTTACTTACCTATACCTATAGTAGGTTTAGTAACCTCTAATTCTTTTAATAATTACTCTATATTATTTAAATCGTTCCTAACTAGTATGTTCTAAAGTAGTTAAGGTAAGTATATACTTAAGCCTACTTATACGTTATTACTTATACGAAAATTAAATAACCTTTAAATTATAAACTTACTATAATCTAATCTATCTTTATAATCTATTATATCCCCTATTAGTACTATTTTATTATCTTCTAGAATTTATTTAGAATCTATATATAAATAAGTTATTAGAATAATAAAAATAAGAATAACCTACTACCTCTATTCTCCTTATACTATTCTAGTTACTAGCTACTCTTTAATTACTCTAAAGCTATAAGGCTTACTTAGTTTTTAGACCTACTAGATATAAAGTAGTAAACGTTGTTTTAGTTAGAATTAAGAGGTATAGAGCTATAAACGCTGTTATAGTTAGAATCGAGATACTAGAGAGAGGTAATATTATTATCTAGTTAATTATTCTAGTTAAAATTATTAAGGAAATATTTAAAAGAGTTGGATTCGTTATTAAAGAAGAGGTCTTAAAGACTAACTTACTTACTTAATACTCTCTATATCTCTCTTTATATCTTTCTTTATACCTTATCTTATATAGCTTCTCGTCTCTTAGTCTATAGTTATTTAAAATCTCTACTTATTCTAGTATTCGTACTCTTCTTATTCGTACTCTCCCTAACGCTTCTAGAGGTCTTATTTCTTAAGCTATTAGTAAAGGTCTTAGTATAGAGATTACTAGCTAAAGTATTACTACCTAAGGTAGATATTAGTAGTTATAACTATAAAAGTACTAATTAATATACCTAGAGTAGAAAAGGTAGCTAGAAAAATGCTTTTAAGAGAGGTAGCTAGAAAACCTAGAGTAGTAATAGTTCTTCTAAGAAAATAGATTAGCTTTTAATACTATTCTTAAGACTAACTTAGACTAAAGCTAGAAACTCTATCTTAAACCTTATTAAATACCTTCTTAGAAGAAGTATACTTATCTTTAACTCTTAGCTACGTCCTTCTATTAACCTAACTATTAGTACGCGGTGCCTATTTAATATTCCTACTACTTATAACTATCTTTAATTTAACCTTAAGCTAATTTATATTATTATAAAGTTATTATAAAAGCTTATTTTTAAGAAGAGTTTAAATAGTTTTATTATATTTAGAAGTTACTTCTATTATAACTTTTAGTTTATAAAGAGAAGTATTAACTAGACTATCTTTATTTAATTTCTAGTCTACCTTTACTATTACTTAGTAACTTAAAGTATTAAGATGTTGCTAAGTAGTAAAGATTTCTATATTAGTATCTTTATTCTATTTTATACTCTTATTTTAAAGTAAATAGAGAAGATTTATACTACTAAGACTTATATTTTATAGAATATAAAAGTCAGGTAGTCGTAGCTAAGAAATCTAAAGTAGACTTAACTAGGTATAAGGTAACTAAATCTAGAATTTTATATCTAATACTTAAAAAGTCTCTTATTTTTTACTAAGATATTTAGCTTAGGTAGACGTTAGTATTAAATCTTAAATAGGAATTACGAAAAATAAATAGTTTTTGTTATTAAGATCTATAAAGATAATAGTAGTACCTAGCTTAATACCTAAGTTAATTCTAACAGCGGCCTTCTCTTTAGTAGCTGTTTATAGAATAGACTAAGTTCTAGTAGTAGGATCTTATAATATTAGAGATATAATAATTAGTCTATCTACTACTCTATCTACTCCTACCCTATCTACTCTTACTCTATCTACTCCTACCCTATCTACTCCTACTCTAGTATTCTTTAAAGGCTTAATATAAGATCGACGCTTAAGTAGAGCTTTAGCTTTAGCTATAGCTTTATAAGGAGGCTACTTATACTTATAGGGATTGTCTATATCTAGAGTATCTAGTATAGCGTTAGCGTTGGCGTTGGACTTATTATTATTAGGTATAGTACTAATCTAACTAAGAGAGTTATTTATAAGAACTTCTATTAATTTAATTCGTCTTTAGAGATTAATAGGATTAGTAGGTGCCTTTATATAGTAAGCTTTATTATATATAAGCTTATCGAGCTTAAAGGGCTAAGGTATATTATATACTATAGAATATAGGTAGATAAGCTAGAGTAGAGATAAGTACTATAAGGTTAGATTAGTATAACTTAATCTTATATAAATAAGATAAAACCTATATATATTAAATTAAATTACTACTATATAAAGTATAAGGATTTAATTTTAGAAAAGCTTATATAATAACTTTATAATTAAATTAAGAGTAATATCTCTATATAATAGCGCTCTACTTAGACTATACTAAGTTACGTAATATATAAGGAAACTTATTCTTATTAGCTATTACTAAGCTTTTACTCTTTTAATTACTTAAATAACTATTAAGTATTAACTCCGAGGCTTTAAAACGCTTAAGACTCCTCTTATATATTATATAGTATAAAGCGTCTATATACTACCTAAGCTATTCTACTTTTTAATTTATACTTTCTAATTACTAATTAAGCTACTAAAATAGTAGGTAATTATGCTCTAAGTTACTAAACTAGGCTCCTACTTACTATAATTAGACTCTTTCTACTACCGATGTCTAGGCTTTATAAGCCTTAGTCTACTAATTCTAAACTATATATAGTAAGCTTCCCTCGTTAACCTAGCCTAAATAGTGATCTATTCTATAACAAAACTAAATTACTATTTCGTCTAGAGATTAGAAGGTATTTATTAAGCTTTTAGTATATTTACTCTTCTTATTTATACTATAATTCTAATTAATATTCTAGAGTATTTATAACATAACCCTTTCTACGTCTACTAAGCCTTAATAAGCTATGTCTCCTACCTTATAATCTCTATTAATAACCTCTTAAACCCTATATTAACTTATCTCTATAAAGTTAGTATATATCCTACTAATACTAACTACTTTACTAATTTTACTAGTCTTAATACGCCTTCTCTTACTATAAACTATAGTTATATTATTTAATCTAGGAAATAATAACGATTTATTTATAAGCTTTAATAAAGACTTCTATAAACCGCGCGCCCTTGATAATAAAGCTAATATCTAAGTCTCTTTAAATATATTTAAAGATATAGCTCTAGCTCTACTCTTCTTTAGATAGTATTTCGCCTTAAAGGCTTTAGGCTTCTTTAATTACTAGTTAGATATTATTAAGATTTATCTAGAATATATAGATCTTATTTTTAACTAGGTATATAATAGTATTTAAATAGTAGTAACTATAGAAGAAGAGAGAGTAATTTATAATATAGATCTTTTTAAAAAAGATAAAAAAGGCCTCTTAACCTTATTTATACTATAAATATTTACTTAAGCTATATAATTTATATAAGTTATTACTAGAAAGAAAGAGACTTTAGCCTAAGTTGTCGAAGCCTATAAGGAGTGCTAGAGCCTTTTATACTAATAATATAATAAAGTTTTAGTCTCTCCTTTTAAAATAGAATATATTAACCTCGCCTCTATTCTTCCTTATAGACTAAGATCTTTACCTAGCTACTAAGAACTAGTTAGGTTTCTGCCTTTTCTTATACCTTTTCTACTTTTTTTTATTATTAAATATTTACTAGAATAGTTAATACCTTAATATATACTACCTTTTAATTAGAGTTAGATATAGATATATAGCTCTTAAAATTTGTTTTCTTACCTTTTTAAGGAATCTAAGAGTCTAGTAGATATTTACTACTCTTTATAAGTATTATATTTTTAGGTTACTTCTAGTTTAAGAATCTTTTCTTAGTAGAGTATAAGAAGTTATAGGTAGTATATATATATATAGTTATAAGTTATAATAAAGATTAGTCTTATCTTATAAGTGTTTCTTATAAAGTATCTCTTATAATTTAATATATTTAAAGTATAAACTTACTATAAAGCTTAACTTAACTTTTTAATAAAGAATAACTAAATAAGCTACTAGTTATAAATATATAAAGGGACTTTGTTAGTTAAAAGTAAGGTTATAGCCTTTAATCGCCCCCCTTATCTTAATAGAACCTAATCTTACTTAACCTCTTCTTTTCCTAACTCTTCTAATAGCTCTCTATTAACCTTATTTTCTACTATAACTTCTTAAAACTAGTAGGATTCTTAGCTTATTAAATTCTTATATAATCTTAACTCTTTTATAATTCTCTTACTATCTTAACTTTTTAAAGCTAAGTAGTATTTTTAACTTATTAAATCTCTAACCTTATCTTCTATTTATATAGAGAGAGGAAAAAAGAATATTACTAAAATGTACTAAAAGGGAGAGAGGAAAATTTATTAAAAAGCTAAAAGGAGTATATACTAAAAATAGTAGAGAGAGTATAATAAAATAATATAATATAAATAGAGAAGGAAAATGTCTTTAAGGAATTTATAGTTTATTTAGTTAAACTAGTAATAGCTGTTTTAAATCTATTTTTAAGAAAAGCTAGTAGAAGTATTAGAAAACAGCTACTAAGTTACTAAGATAAGCTATAGTGTTAAATTTTTAGAAGAGTGGGATTAGTAAGGAAGGAACGCTCTTATCTATTACTAGATTATTATAGCTAGAATATAGTTAGAAATAGGAGTTAAAGACTATAAGATATTAAATATATTATAAGAATACTAAATATTAACTATTAGATACCTAGTTTAACCGAGAGTTAATAGATAGCTTAAGAGAAGGTGTTTTAGTAACTTATAATAGAGATTACTAATCTAAGGAAAAGCTAAAATACTTAAGTACTTTAAAATAAATACTTATATACTAGCTTTATTCTATTATAGTTTTATATTAGTACTAGTTAAAATAGCTATTATTTTAATAGAGGAAGTTCTAACTCCTATTCCTTTCTATCTTTATTTATAAAAATATTAGAAGTATTAGCCTATTCTAGTAGAGGGCCCTCTTTACTCTTCTACTCTCTTTATATTAGCTTATAGCTCTAAAGTTGTTTAAATTCTCACTGCTTATTATTAGAAGTTTTCTCTTTACTTTTAAGAGATTTAGTTAAGTAGTCCTCCCTCTTTGCTTTAAAGCTCTTCTTAATTATATAAATAAGAGCATATACCTTAGTTCTAAGTAATATAACTCGCCTCTTCTTTTCCTTATATACCTATATTCTCTCTTAAGCCCTTTTTAAAACGCTGTTAATATCTTTCTATACTTTATATTTAATATATTTAATATACTTCTCTACTCTTCTTAAAATGTTAGTTATATTACGATATTGTTTAGTATTACTAAGTTATTTACTTTCTACTAGTAATAAATCTTTATTACCTATGCTCTAGCTATTATACTCCTTTCTTATAATATCACTCTAGAGCGGAATATCGTTTCTAACTATAGTCTTTTCCTAATTCTTAGGGCCTCTCTTATCTTCTTAATTATTATTACTAATAATCTTTATATCTAAATCTCCTATACTATGTTCTAATATAGCTTATAAGGCGACGAAGAATATCTTCTAATTCTAATCTAACTATTACGTAAGAAGCTTCTAACGATAGGGTTAGGTTTAGCGTAGATAGCTCTAGTAATCTTTTATTTATTTTTACTTAATTTAAGGTAATCGTTTATAAAGGTTATTAAAAAAAGGCTTAAGGGTTATATCCTAGCTATTAGTTAAGCTAAGTTTAAAGTAAGTGTTAATTAAAGACATAGCCTCTAAGAGTTAAGTTTTTCTTAATAGGTAAATAGTAGGCTTAAAGGAAGGTTTTCGAAGCTACTTCTTAAGTTTATCTAAGTAGCGGATATACTATAGTAAGAACCGCGGGTTTATTATAAATTAATATTATATCGATATTATACTTTACTCTCTTAACCTTGTACTTAGAAAATAAGTAGTATATTCTAGATAATTTATTTACTATTTCTAGTAGGTTAAAAGTTTACTACTATTTATAATAAATAATTATAGTTACTAGTAAGCTTAGAACAATTATAGAGCGTAGTTATATAGACTTTTAATAGAACGGTTAACTATTAGTTAAAGTTTTTTAATAAGATCTATTAAAGAACTATTTAATAGATAAATAGAGTTCTTATTATATTTTCTCTTTATTCTATGTTTAATAGATAATTAGAGTACTACTATATTCTCT
>LLCB01000538.1:0-24249 GCA_001414345.1 Hymenoscyphus infarciens | reverse complement strand
CTATAACTTACTAACGTCTTTTAGACCTTTATTTATAATATTTAGTATAAAAGAGATTTAATTATTAAATATCTATATATTCTATATAGATTTATCTAAGAGTTATAGTAGCTAAGCTACTATAACTCGCTAACGTCTTTTAGATCTTTATTTATAATATTTAGTATAAAATAGTATTAATAGATAAATATCTATATATTCTATATAGATTTATCTAAGAGTTAGAGTAGCTAACCTACTATAACTTCTCAACGTCTTTTAAATCTTTATTTATAATATTTAGTATAAAAGAGTATTAATAGATAAATATTTATAAATTTTATATAGATTTATCTAAGAGTTATAGTAGCTAAGCTACTATAACTTACTAGCGTCTTTTAGACCTTTATTTATATTTAGTATAAAAGAGATTTAATTATTAAATATCTATATATTCTATATAGATTTATCTAAGAGTTATAGTAGCTAAGCTACTATAACTATCACACGTTTTTAGATCCTTATTCATAAAATTTAAAGTATTAATAGATTAAAAAAGTTAAATATATTAAACATTTATATATTCTATCTAGATTTATCTAATAGTAGTAGTAGCTAAGCTACTATAACTATCCAACGTTTTTAGACCTTTATTTATAATATTTACTATATAAAAGTATTAATAGATTAAAAAAGTTAAATATATTAAACATTTATATATTCTATCTAGATTTATCTAATAGTAGTAGTAGCTAAGCTACTATAACTATCCAACGTTTTTAGACCTTTATTTATAATATTTACTATATAAAAGTATTAATAGATTAAAAAAGTTAAATATATTAAACATTTATATATTCTATCTAGATTTATCTAATAGTAGTAGTAGCTAAGCTACTATAACTATCCAACGTTTTTAGACCTTTATTTATAATATTTACTATATAAAAGTATTAATAGATTAAAAAAGTTAAATATATTAAATATCTATATATTCTATATAAATCTATCTAAGAGCTAATATAGCTAAACTACTATATCTATTAGAGCTACTATTAATTACTTATTTTATTAAGAAGAATTCTATAGAGATTAGTATACTCTCTAGTAGTAGACCTTTTTATTATAATTATTTATAGTCTATCTTATGCTTTTCTTTATAAGTATAGTTTTAGTTAGTAATAAAAGATAAGATTATAAATCTACTAGAATAATTATTACTACTTTTAAGCTTCTAATTCTATAACCTCTCTATCTACGCCTTCGTTTACTACTGCTCTATTACCTACTACTCTATCTATAACCTAGTTAATCTTGTCTAAGTATCCCTCTAATTCTTCTTCGTTATTGCTAATTTCTTCTAATACTATGTCTTTAGCTAGCTCTTCCTTACTAATATATACCTAAAAACTTGGAATCTTTAAGCTAGCTTCCTCTACTATAGCTATAATAGAACATTATTAGTCTTCTTATCTTATACCACTTTTAGTATTAGCTTTCTAACTTACTAGCTATCCTCGCTTTTAGTGTCTTATCTATTAAGCCTAAATCACATCTATATAGTGATTTAGTAATTACTACTCTTTATATAATCTACTTGTTCGCTATCTCTTTTTACTTCTTATATACTAGTAACTATCTTAGAAGTGTCTCTTATGTTTCTAAACACTAGTGTACTATTCTCTTCTACTCTCTTCTTAGGATCGCGAGTTCCTTAATAGCTCTCTCTTAACACTATAATACATTAACTCTCTAAAGTATCTTAAGATTAGTTAAAAAACTTAGAGAATCCTCTATATTCTCTTCCTCCCTCTAAATATCTAAACCTTTTACTTTAGCTATCTTAAATAGCTAAATAGATTTATTTAACTACTCTTATAAAGTTGTAGGATTTAATATCTATATAGACATAATCTCTAGCCGCTGCTCATACTCTAGTAACTTTGTAATTAACCTTTTTAACTTTTCTATACTTACTTTAATTATTAGTAACTTCCTCTAAAGTAATTTAAAGTAAGCTATAGCTTTTTTAGTTCCTCTTATATCAAAGCGGTTCTAAATATTATATAATTACTAAACCTAGGCTATAACTTAGTAATAAAGGTTCTTAATTTCCTTATTAATATAATACTAGATATATGATTTTAAGTATCATTTATAAAGTTCCTTATTAGAATTCTACTATTTACGTATTATACTATGTTTTAATAACTTAATATTACATCGGTTAGTAATATCGTCTCTTATCTATTATATTATACGTTTCCTACTTTTATAAAAAATTCTTAACGTGTTTTATACCTCTCTTATAGATATAGTATATAAGATTTTAACATTAGCTGGGTTTTTACTAGAGGCTTTATTAAAAATATCTTCTTATCTCTTTTCGTATTCGAGAAGCTAGTATAATTTCTTATAAGGTCTTTTTTCTAGTAGACGAGCGTTAGCCTAGCTTTTCTAGGTAAACTATTATTATTAGCGTTCTACGTACTCTTAAAGCTTTTCGACAATATTCTGTTAAATACTTATTTTGCCTTCTATAAGAAGATATTAATATGTTTTCTCTATAACTACTATTATACTATTAATAAGTTTTTTTACTTCCTTATACTATTACTCTAGTATACTTCTAATTACAAGTCGAATTAGTATTACTTAATATATAGTTTATATATTTAAATAAGCTTCTTAACTTATAGCTAATAAATATTAACATAATCTAACTAAATAAGACTTATATACCTAGTCTCTTTCTACTTCTTCTTCATTACCTCTCTCTAGATATAAAATTCTATCTAGACTCTATTAAAGCTGACATGCTAGTGTATACAAATGCTGGTAGAATACATTTATTATATATCGAACTCTAGACCTTATCTCCAAGTATCTCTTAGTAATATATAGACTAAATACATAAGCGATATCGTATTATAGAATAAAATAAGCTATATTTAGAAGTAAGTCTATTACTATTTTGACAAGATGATAAGTTCTACTAAATCGTTCTTCTTAGTATAGGCTAGAATATATACTAGTTAGTGTTTACTAATTAAGAAATGTCTTCTAGTTTAAAAAAGGACCTAGAGTTATCTAACAGTAATTAAGAAGAAGAATGAAAGTAGGAGAGCGGGTACCAACTTTATCAGCCATATTCTAGTATTATAGTAATAAATATAATTTATTAGACCTATTTAGTCTAATCTTTTAAACTTTTTAGCCGATTTCTTTACTAACTCTTATACCTAAAAGTAGTAAGAATAACCCTCGGCTACATCTTCTTCCTTTTTTTATATTATAGTCTCTTAGGTATCGAAAACGTTTAAGGCATCTAGTATAAAGAATTTCCTCTCTATATATCTTAAATCTTCTATACTAGCTCGAATCTTTCTCTTATATTAAAAATTCCTATCTATACTAATATTATATAGTGTTCTCTTCTCTCTAGGTTTAGAATTAAGTTTATAAAAGCATAGTAGACAAATATTAGCTAGATAGGCTTCTTATATCTAGGCGCTACCCTTAGTCTTCTGTTCTATACTTATTAACTTATAAAGCTTACTATTAAGAAGGTCTTTACTAAATTATATAGCTTTAAGCTAGTTAAAGTAGGCGTACTCCTATAGTTTCTTAAGATTAGGAATATAATAGTATCCTCTTAAGATATAATTATCTTAGAGACTATAAGCCTAAGCGAATTTACTAATAGATCTGTAGAGGAAAACTCAGTTAAATAAGCTAAGGAGTTTTAGGCTAAAACCAAGTATAAGATATAGTAGCGCTATTAGGAAGTATCTAGTAAGAATTATTTTAACTCCTTTTAAATAGTTATAGGTATAATATCTAATCTTAGTCTTAACTACTCTATCTATTAATTTTATTAACCTCTTTCTAAGTATCTAATTAGATTTACTTACCTTTGTTACTAATATACGTTATATTATACTCTTGCTTTAAGTAAGTTAGATTAGAATAGATAGCTTTTCTATTAAATAGCGCTCGTTTATATATCTCCCCCGCTTCCTACTAGTTCTAGACTCTCGCTACGCGGTTGCTTATATTCTTACGACTACGCCGCTTCTTCTTCTTAATAATCGCTTTATTAATATAGTTATCGTCTTTATTAATAGATTCCTAGTACTTAGTATACTTAAATATGTTCTTACCTAGATCGTTATTACCTCTAAGACACTCTCCTACTCTAGTAGTAGGGTCTAAATTAAGACTAAGTAGATAAACTATTAGCTGTTCCCTCTCTATACTATAGATATATTTACTCTCCATAGTTTATCTAACTCGTCTACTAGTTATTAAAGATACTTTAGGCTTAACTACCTTATTCTTTCTTTAAGCTATTCTTAGAGTCTTATCTATAGATCTAGACTAATAAATAGAAAGGAAGTATAATATTATAATAGTAGTTATAGGTTATAGCTAGAAACCGTAGTTAAAATAAGATAGCTATAACTATAATATAACGATTACCCTTAGTATAAGCTTCTACACCTTATTCTATATCTACCTATAGTAAGCTAGATTTATTTAATTACTCTCTAAAGATATAAATAATAATATATATAATATGAAAGTATAGCTACTTTAACTTTAATATATCTAATTAATTACTTTTATTAAGAAACGTATATATTACCTTAGCTTACTAAGAATTTATAGACTAATTAAAGCGACTAGGTTTAGAGAAACTATAAATTTAAGCTATTTTAGAGAGTAAGCATCTAAAGTATAGATAAAGAAGCTTTAGTTGCCTTAAGACTACTAGAAATTAAGCCTTTAATTATAAAGTAGTAAAGTAGTAAAACAATTCTGGATTTATAACGTGCTAAATTAGTAAGCTATGCTAAAAGAAAAAG
Organism: Hymenoscyphus infarciens; assembly: GCA_001414345.1. Taxonomy (NCBI): domain Eukaryota; kingdom Fungi; phylum Ascomycota; class Leotiomycetes; order Helotiales; family Helotiaceae; genus Hymenoscyphus; species Hymenoscyphus infarciens. The sequence goes on along the minus strand of LLCB01000538.1, from coordinate 19,402 downwards.
GGGATTAGAGCGTATTTAGTTAGTAGGTAGATAAAATTAGTAATAGTAGTAACCTAGCGTAGTAATAAGGAACCCTTCGTTATATTTAAGTATGTAATACTTGTAACTTTAAGAATAAATTTATTATTTAATAAGTCGATCTAAGAATATATACTTTAAAACTACTAGGGACTATCTTAGCTACTATTAAATAGTAATATAGTATAGCTATGGTTCTAAATAATAATTAAGCTTCTAACTCTATAAAAAACAAAAATCAATTAAGCCCTCCTAACTCTATAGAAAACAAAGATCAACTAAGCCCTCTCTACTTTATAGAAGACTTAAACTATTTAAAGTTTCTTACTTATAAATACTACCGCCTCTTTATATAACTCCTAAGCTATTTTTACTAAATATACACGAGTTTTTACGTTCTAAGCTATAGTTTATTCTTATGCTTTAGCCTTTACTAAATCCTTCAAACTATTTAGTTAATAAATACGTTTACCTCTTATATTATACTATTATACTATACATATAAAAGTACTAAGGATTATTAAATTAGGTAGCCTATCTTTAATCTTAGTAATTATAGTAAGTTCGTTGATATTACTATAGTAGATTTTCTTATATTCGATATTAGATTGAGATAGTTACTAAATTAAAGTATAAGTAACCTTAAAAATTAGATTAATAATAATAGTCGTAAGTTTAGATAGTCGTAGCTTAGTCTTAACCGCCTTAAGAGTTTATATAATAAGGCCTACTATCTACTACTAAAGAGACAGAGTAGTATATATAGTTATGTTAGGAGTAACTAGTATATATAAAAGTATCGGTGCGAAAAGGGATATATTCTTGAAGAGATTATAGCTAGCTCTATCATAACTAGCTTCGTAGACTATGTTTATAGAAGAAGGGGATAGTAGACTGAGCCGCGTTTACGACTAGAATAATAGTTAGTTAATATACGCTTGTTTCTTAGTATATAGAGATTATAATAGTAATAATATAGTAGTAAATAATCTCTTTAATAGAGCTATTACTAGACTCGGAGACTATAGACTATATAGTTAGATTAAAGTAGGTTCTAGGTTAAGATAAATAAGAAGGAAGCTTACTAATAAGTTATTAGACTTCTTATACTTGTATAAGTCGATTATAATAAGGTTATAGGATTTAAGCACTTTTAGGAGATTCCTATTTAATATAACGAGTTCTTATTTAAGAAACCGCTTACTAAACTTAAGGATAATAGCCTCTATAAGCTCTATAACTAAGGACTATATAGAAGTTAGTTATAGACGAGTAAGAAATCTAGGTAATATACTATTAATAATTATAGACGAAGTCTAATAAGCTCTATTATAAAGAACTATACTATTAGATAGTAAGATTAATAGTTATAAGTATTATTATTATAGTTTAGTTAAAGGTAGTAATAGATAGTAGGGGGCGGCTCTTAACTCTTAGAGCCCCGCGCCTACTCTATCTATAATAGCTTATCTATAAAACCACTAAAATATACTATACTAAAACACTACGTTACCGAGTTTATATAGGTAAAAGGAGATATAACTTTTATAGTTATAAGATATTCTAATTATAAGCTAATCGCACTTATAGGATTCTAGTTTATTAGTACTAGAACACTTAAAACCTAATTACCTTATATACTCTATAGTTAGATAGGCCTTTAATCTATAGATACTAGAACAAGATTATGATAGCGCCTTCTCCTATTACGTCTATAAAGGGTAAGAAATTACAACATGTTAAATTAGGTAGAGAGACTATGTCTCAGCTTAAGCTTTATACAATCTACTTTAACGAATATACTAGGAAGGGCCCGCGTTATAAAAGCGAGGATTATAAACGAGGCTTAAAAGCTATAGGCGTTCTGCCTAGAGGAGCTATTAAGAGAAGGCTGAAAGCTAGACTTTAGTATTATACACTAACTAATATACCTAATAAGAGAAAACTAACTATATTCTTAAGTAAATCCTGATTAGCTACGAAGAAACGTAAAATATTACGTGTTAATAATATCTATAAGCAATCGTCTAAGGGATCTAATAAGGAGGCTGAGGAGGCTAAGAAGGCTAAGAAGGCTAAGGAGGCTGAGAAGGCTAAGGAGGTTAAAGAAGTTAAAGAAGTTAAAGAGATAGAGGATAAATTTACTCTTTATTTCCTTATCCTAGTAATAAATCTAGAGTCTACTACGAAATAATAAGGTTATATATAAGTAAAACATTTACTAGAATAAACCCCTTTTAAGAAAAAGGTTTAGATGATTATTCTATAGAAGTAACTTTCTAGTAGCTAAAAGCTAGTACTTATAGCTACTAACCTTAACCTCTCTAAGGATGATTAACTATACTATATAGCTAGAATCGATATACTAGCCCTTCTTAAGAGTTAAAACATATTATATAATAAGTAATATAAGCTTAATAGTATAATTACTTAAGCTTTACTTACTACTAAGAGCTTCTTAGTCGTAGGTTTAGAAAAATAGATAGGCTAAAACCTTAAAAACATAACTACTAAAGAGGCCTAGAAAAAGGTATAGAGTATAGCTAGTATATCTAATAAATTATATAATAAGACTATTAGAGAAGAACTGTTTTATAAGTTAGTTACTAAGGTTAAGAATATTAGTAATTATATTAAGAAGTATATATAGAAAGGACTAGATAGTAAGCTATAGATTAAGTAGAAGGTAATATTATAGATAGATGTTAAGTTAGAGGGGCTTAACATTATAGAAAAGTAAGTACGTAAAGACGAAAAGCCTTATATACTAGAGATTAAACACGCTTTTAATAATATTCTTAATTAACTTAAGGCGTTTAGTCCTTATTTTTCTCTTAAATAATAAGAAGAAGTTATTACTATAACTTAATAACTTTCTATAGATATAGATATACATCTTTTTATTAGTATATACTTACTCTTATTTTTATCTAATTAGTCTAACTATCTAGAAAATAAACGTAAGAGCTTCTTAAATAAGCTACTAATTTCTAATAATACTATCGTCGCTCTTAAAGCCTAATCTAAATTACTTAAGAGTACTCTAAGTTACTAGGTTTATAATAAATACTTAAAAAGTTAATATATAGAGAAACTTAAGGTCTAGAATAACTATAGCAATAATAGCTATAATGAATTAGATAAAGAAGAGAATAATCTATATACTACGAATTTAGATTATAGCTCTTAGAATGTTATAATAGCTGTTAACTTGTCTAAAGACCTTTAATAAGACTAAGTATAAGTACTTAATAAAAGAGTTCATTTACTTTATTCTTTCTTAATTAATTACCTAGATCCTAATTTTAATATGTTTTTATAGAGTAATAACAAAGCAAACGAAACTAATATACTAGATCCCTTCTTTAGAACTTATAAGGAGATACTTAGTATTAGATTAAATAATAATAATGCTTTAAGAGTTAGTACTTCTAAGGTTAGTACTTCTAGAGGTAGAAGTAGTACTTTAAAGGATATTAGTAGTAGCGCTTCTAAGAATAGAGCTTTAAGAAATGTTAATAATAGGGATTAAGCTTCTAAGGGGGTTAGTATTAGTACTAGTATTCTCGTTAGTTTTAAAAAGGCTTTATAAGAGGAAGAGGATAAGCTAAGATAGTTTTAAGTAGACGTATAAGCTAGGAAACAGTCTATCTTATTAAAGGTAAAGGAATTAAGGTTAAGAGAAGAGGAAGTAGAAGAAGCTATAATTACTATAAACCTTAGAAAGCAGTTTACCTTTTATAAGTATATAAATTTATAAAAGATAGCTTAAAGAAATAGAATAAGAAGAGCTAGGTAATAGGAATTATATTAAGTATATAGCTAAGATTATAGTAAAGTTAAACAAATATTATAATTTACTTAAGGATTTATAATAACTATGTATTTTAAATATAAGGCTAATATAGCTAGAAGTCTCTATTAACTTACCTATAAAACCTCTACTTCTAAGGACCTAGGCCTCTCTCTTCCTTCTTATTCTTAAATTAACAATTACTATGCTAGGTAAAACTTTCTTACTAGCTCTTTGATGTCTATATCTCATTAATCTATCTATTTACTTTTAAACTAGTAAGCCGCTGTACTAGGTATAACCTTTTTACTAACTCTTGATACTATACCTTATTAATCTATTTATTAACCTTTAAACTTATAAGCCGCTATAAGCCTTTGTACTAGCTCTTTAAAAACGAGACTATAATATCTCTTAATATAATAATCGAGTCTTATAAACTCGTGTCCTAGGCTTCTAATACTATAATATTTAAATATTAGCCTTATAACCTTTCTTATCTAGGGTAATTTCCTATATTTATATCGAGATTTACTCTACTTCTTACTTTTACGTTTTTTCTCTAGTATTAGAGGATTTTAGTAATTAATATCTCTAATTACGAATCTAAACTCAGATATAAATATAGCTACTAACATAGACTTAAATAACTACTCCGATTAAATAACAACCCTCTCTACTACGCTAACCATATTTGTACTAATCCCTCTTAAAATAGTGTCTACTGTCTCTATATATTCTATTCTATATAATAGTTTCTCTATTATTATCCTATCTTATACTTTTCTAGCCAAATTATAAAGCGACTTAACTAAACTTATAGAGCAATAGACAGTGTAATTAGAAAAGTATACTAATATTAAGTTAGCTACCTAATAATTTATAAGATCTAGATATAGCTTAAAGAAAAAAGAGAAGGATTTAGAGGAAATAAATAAATACACTATATTATAAGAAGCTAATAAATAAGCTAAGAATAACAAAAACGAGAAGTATATAGTAAAGGTAAAATCCTCCCCTTTATATTTTTAAGAAGAGTTACTAATTTATTATATAGATTAGTGACTATCTCTCTAAAGGAGCTTAAGCTGTAGACTTAATAGTTATAAAGTATAATATAAGTATTCCAAGACTCTTATTATCTTCTATATCTTATCTTACTTTAGAAAACTATTAATAAGCTAAAACAGCGATACGAATTTATTTTATCTAATTAAATAGACAATCTACTATTAAAGCTCTCTTACTATTAAGCGTCTTATTATAAAATTACCTTAAAAGGACTTAGTATTTTATAAAAGCTTAAATTAGACAGCGACCAACCAGGCAATAATACAGTTAACGGCAGCATATGAATACATTTTTTTTCTCTTTTAAGAAGACTATATACATAGGATTTAACTAAAAACTATTTCCTTAAGAGTAGAAGGCTTAGGTTATTAGATTCGTACTCTTTATCTAAATTTTTAATCTACTTATCTATCTATTTAAGTATAGTATGTTAGCGATTTAAATAAGCTCTATCTATAAGTAGTTCTAAAGTCTTTATATTAAAAGTTTTACCGTTTTCCTTTTTTTTCTTAATACTTTATTATACTACCTAATCTTCTTCTAAGAACATCTATAGAACCTAATTCTCTACCTTTCTCTTCTTCTATAACCGAGCTGTCTTTTCTATCTTATCTCTCTCTTCTCTTTCTTTATATACTTATATCCTTAATTAGCCTCGTTTAATAATAGTATCGATTTCCTTTTAATACTATTACTACGTAGCTTCTATTTTTTTATCTACTTATCTTAAAATTAAAGCTTTATCTTAGTAGTTATTAGTACTGCTTTTGCTTTTATTATTAGCTTCGATATTAGAATTAGAGCTAGTATCTTTGTAATTAGACGTAATTATAACTTCCTTATCCTTCTTACTTCTAAGTACTATCTTGTCTCTCTCTATAATACTTTTGTCTTAATTGATTATTTCTTTATAACTACTATACTAAAACCTCTCCTTTCTATTTACTATAAATAAACTTTCTTCTAGCCTTTTAATATCTTTCTTATTTTTAAAAAGAACCTATATTCTTATAGAGAATTATCTCTATCTCCTATCTAAATACTAAGTTAAAAGTTACTAATAATTGCTCTACTTCTTATAAAGATAGTATTAATAGTCGAGGATTTTCTATTATAAGACTTAGAGGATTTATTTATAAAGTACTTTAAAAAGAGGTTATAGCTCTCTATCTTAGCTATTAGTTAAACCTAGCTTAAAATAAGTACTAATTAAGGAGATTTTAATAAACTATTTTATCTTTTATATAAGATATAAGAATAAATTAAATAAGGGGTTTTTAAGCTATTTTATATAACAATTTAAATAGGCTATATACTCTAGGACTAGGTAGGTTTCTATAGTTTCGTATTCTTAAGATAGTTCTTATAAGCATAGTTTAAGCTAAAACTAGGTTTAAAACTTTTACCTCTACTACTATTCTTAGTTAACTACTATACTTACTTTTATATTTTCTATTATATATAGAGATATAGTAGAGACTATCATAAGTCTTATTCGCTAATTAGTAGTTTATATACTATTATTATTATATAGCTATAAGGGGTAATAGAATTATAACTTATTTAAGGATTACTATATTTTTCTTATAAACTAGTTATAAGTATTAAACAGCTGCTAGTACTACTATAATATAACCTTCAAGTATCTAATACACTTATAAATAGTAGCTACTAGTGTTTAGTTATAGATAAGTAGTATAGTTAGTAGGTTAGTAGTAGATAAATTTAATTCCGCCTAACTATAGTAACTACTACTAACAACTTAGTATATAGGTAGGTAAAGAGAGAACTACTTAAAGGTGTTAAGCAGGTATAGGATTTAGACTTAAGTAAGCACCTTAAGTAAGAACGAGACTAATTTCAATTCCTACTTCTACTACTTTTATAGCTTTTTAATAATATTATAATCGACATAATCAGTTATGTCTAATCTAATTTACTATATTCATAATTAACTATTTCTAGTAGTTTAGCACGCTCTCTTTACGTTAAGCTTAATACTCTTTAAAGACTAATAGTATATTACCTAGTTATTCTTATAATAACTTAAAGGTCTACTAGATTTTCTCTATTAAAGTTAACCTAATAATCTAGATATATAGTAAACTAGCTTAGATATACTTATTGATTTAGATTATATTAATAAGGCCTTAGCTATAAAAATCTAATAACTCGTTAATAGGTTTATACTAATTCTTAAGACTTATACTTATATCTATTAGATTTAGAAAGATTCTATTATTTTACGAGCTTAGTAACAGTTATCTTATTATTACTCGGTTCAGCCTAGAGAAGTTATAGCTTAGGACTAATACTAGTTAGAGAATAGTTTTTAAATACTAGAATTATATTATAAGCTTAATAATAAGAAGAAGAATCTAGAAGACCTCTTATCTAACAGCTAAGGCTTAGTATAACTTGCGAATAAGTATAAAAGCGTAACCGACAAGGAAAAGAGGTAATTAAGAGAAAGAAGGATTAGGCGATATTTCAAGATTTTCTAAACCCTACTATAACCTTTATATAAGAACAAGGACTAAGATTAATATAATAAGAAGTTAGCTTAGTAGGTATATATAAAAGAGAAGAAGTAGTTAAAAATCTACTAAAATACTATTATATAATATTATTCTATTATAAGTTTTATCCATTTTTAGAGTAATAGATAAATAATAATAGGTACTAGTTAAAAAGATTAGACAGTCTTAGATATAAGATAGCTTTTATTATTATAGATAAAGAGGTAAATAAAATAGCTAAGATATTAATATTAGGTAGTATACTAATTAGGTAATAATATCTTAAAGCAATTAAAGCTAAAAGGCTTAGTCTCTCTTGTTTTAATATTCTTATTAAATCAGGAATATATACTATTTAACTATTCTCTAGTAGACCTAATAGCGTCTAGAGCACTCTTTTAAGAGATTATAGAATTATTACTAGATAAGAGACCCTATGCCTAGAACTCCTATAACCTATATTACTAGCTATAGACGCTAACTAGACCTTCTCTATAGAAGAACTAGAGGGACTTAATTAGAAAACACCTAGTATAGAGGTTATATAAGCTAAGATTACTCGTAAGTTAATAGCTAAGTATAGTATTATTACTAAGAAGTATATTTATAAAATACCTAAGCTATAAATATAGGATAAAATCTTTAAGTATCTAAGTATTAAACTTATCTCTTAAGTTCTAGGTATATACTAGGAATAAGTATAAGACATATAAAGTAGTAAGTCGAGAAGAGTAAATAATAATAAGAAAGTAACTTAGGTAAAAATTTATAAAGTATTATTTACTATACTACTATTAATATATTTTAGAAAGATATATACTTAAAAATCCTTAGTCTTTATTTTTTTTAGAAAAGGCTATTAAATTAAATCTAAAAGAGTTAATTATTAAGTAAAGGTACTATAACTTAGTAACTTAAAAACACTTTCTATATTAGACATGTTTTTATTTACCTTTAGTTATTCTAAGAGTAAGGTCTATCTTATATATTTACTTATTATAAATCGATAGAGTTTCTCGTTATATAGCTTAAAGAAGCTAGGAAAGCTATTAAAATATTATAATTTATAGACTTAGGCTTCTTTAAAGTTAATTAATTAATAGAAATCGAGTTAGTTTTATTATTACTTATTACTATAAAAGAGCTTTTTTATCTTCGTTTTTTCTATAAGTAAACCTATGTTCCTCTATTATAGTCTTCCTACTTTATATAACTTAAAAGAGTAAGTTTTAGTTCTAGTTCTAAAATAAGAAAAGTATATTTATTCTTAAATATAATAGTTCTTCTAGAAATATTAGACATTTATAAAATACTAACTATTTAGTAAATTTATCTAGTAAGTTATTTAAGAATTATTTCTAGAGTAATCTAAGAATACTCTACTATAAATATAAATAAAGTAAGATAAAGATATAATAATATAAACTTAATATCTATAGTCTATTAAATTAAGATATTTATACTAATCTACTCTAGGTATAAGTATAGTAGTATTAGAACTTATTTACTCTACTACTTAAGAGTAGATAGTATTATCTATGTAGCCTCTTTACTCTCTCCTCTCTACCTCTCCTCCTCCTCTACCACCTACTATACTTTTTTACTCTTAAGCGCTTCTTATTTCTCTCTAGCATATACTAGTTTGTACTCTTATAAAGGTAATTATAAGGTTTACTTTTCTACTTACTATCTCTAAATTCTCTACCTCTTGATTATCTAAAACTTGGCGATTAACTCTCTATAGGCGATCGGTTTACTATACTATACTACTATACTACTATACTATACTATAATCCCTCTAAGTTATAAAGCAATAGTGTTTATACTAAAGCCGTATAATAATTATCCTATATCGTATACTGTGTATCTTTATAATAACCTATCTACTTAAAACCACTCCTACTCCCTTATTACGAAAACCCGTTAGCACCTTCTTATATAGTACGTAATAAGAGTACTAAGAGCACCGCTACTCTAAGTCTTTGCTTATCATTTTAGTAACATTAGTATATTATAAACGAACCACGAAGTCCTGCCTCTCTATTACTATATATAGATTCTAGGTTGATCGCTTTATATGAAAGAATAATAGCTAAGCTGGAGGCAAAATACGCGAATGAAGGATCCCTAGACTAAGCTATACGTAATATACTACGCGAGTCCTTTAAAGTTAACGGTATATACTTTATAGAAATAAGTCGGTAGAATAAGAGTTTTAGTACTTAATCTATAAAGTAATTCAATTTACTAAACTTTTATATTATATAGTGAAATCAAGTGTTTTAGACGTCTAGAACATTTGGCATATAGTAGCTAAGCTATAATAACTCTACTTATTCCTTTGTAAATTCGTATTTACTAACCTCGACCCCTTCTTCTAAAACTTAATACTCTCTTAGCCTCTTATCTAAACCTACTTAATACTCTCTTAGCCTCTTATATAAAGTGATTTCTAGCTTAGATATATTCTATAAGACAGTCTTCGAAGTTAAGAAGAAGCATAGGTGCCTAGGAGGGACTTCTACTATAGAAGTTATAGAGTTAACCTCTTTATCTCTATATAAAACTCTAACTGCCTATATTATAATAATAACTTAATAAAAAACTATAAAATTTACAATACCTCTATAAGGCTATTTAAGAGTTTTTCTAGTATTTAAATTAAAAGCTTAGAGTAGGTTTTATAGATATAACATATAATTAACTCGCTAGTATAGCCTTAAGTAATTAAGCTTTCTTAAGAATACCCTTAGTAGATTTATAGAGATAGTAGGTAGTAATAGTGATTTATACTACACTTAATATTATAAACAGCGAATATAAGAGGATCGTAGCTAAACTATAATACTAAATCTTTTTATAAAACCACGACTTAATATAATAGATCTCTAAGTTATAGTAGCTAAGTAACTATAACTATCTAGAATACTCTATCTAGCTAATAGATACTTTAGTATAGAGATCCAGCTAAGTCTATACTACCGAGCCTTATTATATATATCTTTAACTAGAAACATAAAGTTCCTTATCTAAACTATAACTAGATAACCCTTACTAGCTTTTAAAGCTAACTATAAAGCATTATATATATATCTAAATCCTTACCTAAACGCTAGCAGCTTAACCACAGCTGTTATATAAGTACCTGCAATATTTAATCCTTAATATATACTTACTTCTTACTATAGTATAAGCGTTCTATATCTCTTATAGAATTCTCTGTTCTCGTAGTTGCTCCTACTACTTATAAAAGCTTATATATATATACCTAGCCTCGGCGTGATCTTCCTACTACTCCTAGCTATCGGTCCTCTATAAAGCCGCTCTCTAAATACTTCTATAAGTAAACACCTTTAGTAGACCTAACTCTTAGTAGCTTCTACCTAAAGTTCTCTTCTACTATAGAGTCTTTTTATATATAAGACTTTAATATTATATACTAAGTTTCTAATTACCTAACGCTAGAGTCTAAATCGTGTAAGGAAGGTTCTAACTCTCGAATAAGCCTACTATTACTTCGCTAACTCTTAGAGGGCGTATATCATAAGCGACGAAACTCTTTAGAAAAGCTATTCTTAATATATCGTTTCCCTAAGTACCTAGTCTCTAAGCTTATAAGTAATTCGTTATACGTAAAGAGTTACTATTATATATAAGACTACTTAGACGTCTAATACCTACCTAATAAGCTTAATAACTATTTTTTATATATTAAAAATTCCTTACTTAACTATTTCGTATAACGCTTGTTAGTCTACTACTCTATTGCACTACGCTTTTAATATTTCTAGTACCTCGACTAAAAACATCCTTCCCTTGTTAAAGGCTACTACTATATATAAAGCTCTCTTAATACTTAATTTAGTTATTCTTTACTTATTTAAGGTCGCTGTTATATATAAAGCTTTCTAAATACCTAACTTAGTTTACTGCCCGCTAAATGCTACTATTCTATATAAGACACCTAACCGTACCCGTTCTTAGAGCCTAAACCGCTATACTCTATAGAAAATTACCTTCTACTTATAGCCTTCTACCTATCCTAGGTTCTTAAGCACTCTACTAATATCGAGATTAATCTCTAAATATAATATTAACTTAAAAAGTAGAAAGAGTAGTTTACTAGTCTTTCTAACTTTAAGAAAATAATATAAACTTAGGTTCTACGTATCTATTATATATTTAAGTAATATAAACTCCTTAGAATCCTAACTATGTCTTATATCTCTATAATAATAACGCTAAGCTCTAAGTCTATTAGGTCTAATAAGACACCTTTTAAATAGGCTAGTTAAATAAGCACCTCTTATACTAGTAATTTAGAGGTTAAGGAGGAAGAAGAGGAGCCCTTAGTACTTAAACTAGATAATAACAAAGAGTAAGCTTAGAGACCTTTAAATACTATAATAAAGAAAGAGTATATTAATTCCCTTATCTTATACTATAAGATATAGAAACTAAAGTCAACTAGAAACAAGTACTTACTCTACCTTTAACACTATATAATAGACGTGTAGATAGAGAATAATTCTTATAGAAATCTGTTAATAAGAGCAAGTTCTATAACGCCTTTAAAGACCTTATTAAGAAAGACCTATATCTATCTCTAGTTATAATAGCTAATAAGGTTATAAAACTATATAAAAAGTTATATAATAATAAACTAATTAGAGAGATAGGTAAAGTAAATAGTCCTAAGATCTATACTTAGGTTACGCTAGTTATAGAGTTCCTAGTCTTAAAAGTAGAAGATCTTATCAACGTTGAAAACCACTTTGGTAAGAGAGTATATAAGTACTAGCCTTAAAACGACCTATTTCTTTAGCTAGGTAATTCTACTTTGTATTTTTCTTTAGATATATTAGAACGTCGGACTAGGTTAGGACCTCTCTCTAAACTAGCTGCTTTAAAGCCACCACCGAAGTCTCGCGTAGAAGTTTTAGAACTAGGATTTAAGCAAGTTAGCTTATTAAACCTTAGAGTTAAATATGTTTAAGATACCCTATTTAAGAAGAATATAACTCCTTTTATTCTATCTCTCTCTTAAAAAGAGGCGTTAGTTAAAAAGAAAAGGCTAATTAAGGTTCTTATAACTAAGAAGTATAACTTCGTTTATAGCTTTAGCTATTAAGTTTTTACTAAAGATTAGAACATTAAAATTAAGTTATAACTAGAAATATATAACCTCTTTTAAAAAACATAAAAACACTCTAGTTAGACTTTAGTTAACCTTGTCTATTTTATCTTCTATATTTATAAAGTAAAACCTAATAGATTACCTCTACTTAATACCAACGTCTAGCTCTAATACAACGGCCTAACTTATATCTAGTACTTAGATTAGTTCTTTTATAGTAATAGCGATAAGGTCCTAGATAGTTTTCTAAATAAAGCTATTAACTTAAAGACTATAATATTTTCTTAAAATTAGTATCCCTTGCCTTATACTACCTACGCCTAATTTCATATTAATAATAGAGGTATATAGACTTACTATATAGTTCTAGCTTATAAATTCTAGTCTTTGTAATTCTATAGGAATAGAACCTATAATATTAATTTAAATATCAAAGAGTAAGTAGTAAAGTATAGATTACTTAATATTATTAAGAAGCTTTAGTAAAGAGTTTAGAAAACTATAGATAAACCTATACTATATTTCCTACTACTACCTTAGAAGAAGTTAACTAAGAAATTAAACACCTAAATACTTGTTAAGCAAAAGTCGGTTACTAGAGCAGAGACGTCGAAGAAAAAATCTAAAGTAGGTAGTTCTTATAGTTAAGTCGAGACGCTAGTATAGAATAAATCCTAAATAGGTGGTTCTTATAGTTAAACTAAGGCTAAGAAGGCTATAAAGAGGAGCTCTAGAGTAGGTAGTTCTTATAGTTAACTAGATACTATATAAGAAGTTATTATCTAATAGAGTATCTTACTAGTTATCTTACTAGTTAAAGGAAAACTAAGTACTAAGGCAGATGTTTAGACATCTGTTACTGTTTCTATTCTAGTGCCTTATAGAATTATTCCCTCTTAGTTCTACTTTAGTAAGATATAACGTATAATATCTACCTTTTAGTAATATAATAACACGCTTATTAAGCCCTTCTATTTATTAAAGATACTACCTTTCGATATACGTCTACTCCTAATTCCTTATAATCCCTTATTACTATCTAGCTACTAACTTTATATAAGTAATATTACTATATAAGTATTATTTCCTCTTTTTATTAAAAGCCTACTACTATACTAGAATCGTAGTACTAAAATTCTCTTTTCACGCTTTTATAGTAGTTTCCTTAACGTTATAATACTCTTTTTATGCTTTTTCTCTTTATATACTACTCTTAATAAATTCTTTAGATAGCTTACTACTAAGGATTAAATTAAGCTTGAGATATAGGATAGAAGGATATTAATAATAGAATTTTAAAGAGACTTCGTTAAGCTCGAGTAAAGCAGACTTTATATAAATTTCTTTAATATTAATAATCAAGAACCTAGTTAAAGCTACACCTCTCCTAATAGCTATATTTTCTAATTTATACGTAATAGTCTATGAAGTAATAGTATATTTTAGAACTATAAGAGTAAAGATTATAAATAAAATTCCTTAGTTATAAGCCTGTCCTCGATCTTAAGAGGCACTTTAAGGTAGGGAATAGGTAGATTATAGAGGTAAGGATAGATTAATAGTTTAGGAGTATAAAGACTATTTTATAGTTTATTCTATAGATATTAAGTAATAGCTAAATTAGGTTTTATATATGAATTTTGTAGATAAAAACTAAATAAATTAGAATTCTTTTATATAGTAATAACTTTGCTTTACTAAACCTATAAAGTACTAGACTTTAGGTTTCGAAAAAAGATAGAGAAGAGAGTAAAGAGTTCTTTTAAGTAAGCCGATCACTAAATTAATTTATTTACTCTTTAATAAAAAAACCTTCTAAAACCTTCTATATAAAGTATAGTACCTATAACAAAATAGCAGTTTCTTAAAATACTTCTTTATAATGTTTCTTAGTATCTTGTCTAAAGTGTTTGTAATATTTAGTAATATAGTATAGTATTTTCAACTTCCTATGTATAATAATAAATAACAGGTCTTAACGTTTGATATAAGAAGTTCAAGCTACTATACTATGTCTTTTATTAGCTAGATATTAGGTGTTAAGAACATAGGCACTTTATATATCTATGGTTTTATCTACTACCTATAGAGAGTATAAACAGTTAGTCCTACTCTTAAGTATAGTTAATTAGAAGTAAATAACATATAGTTTATACTTTACTATCTGAATATTAGCCTTCGACTATTGTTTAGAAGCTAGAGAGCTCTCTATAAAGATATATAATTCTATACTATCTGATTTCTTCCTTGTTATATAGTTCTTTTAAGTAAGGCGATTCTAAATTTTTCTTTTAGAGTAGCAACTACGTATCTGCTAACGTAAAACCCTTTCTATATTTCGCGTTTTTTCTAATACTTAGTAGTCTAAAAAGGCTTAATATTATATATAGCTACTAATTAGAGGAAGACGTAGCTCTAGTTTATAAAGAATTATTTAGTATAAATTCATAAACTAGATCGCTTACTCAGAGGTTTATTAGGTTAAAGTATGTTATAGTAGACTCGAAGTTTAGTAGTCTAAGGAGGCTTAATATTATATATAGCTATTAATCGAAGGAAGACGTAGTTCTAGTTTATAAGGAATTATTTAATATAAATTCGTAGACTAGATTACTTACTTATAGGTTTATTAGATTAAAGTGTGTTATTATAAACTCGAAGTTTAGTAGTTAGAAAAGGATTGATATTATATATTACTACTAATAGATAAGAGACACTAGAACTTACAATAGACTATCAGGTTTAAACACAGGTTTTTAGGTAGACTTAAAGTATAGAGAGGAAAAGACTTAAATAAATTAACACTAGAAAGTAAGAAGAATAACTTAGAGAAAGTTATAATAAGTAGCCTTCTCTTTTATAAATATTACTTAGATAAGTATAAATTTAGGAGCCTACTATATAGAGGTATATAAAGAAGCATTACCTAATAATCCTACCTACTTAGTCTATATACTTAGAGAGTAGTAGACTAAGTTATAAAGCATCTATCTAATAAATAGACTTAAAATAATACTATACTAATAGAAATAGGTAGCGTAGAGGTAGATTCTTAATAGTACTACTAAAAGTATAATCCTTAAACTTAAATTTTCTTAATCACTCCTCTATAATAGAGGTAACTACCTATTATATTAGCTTCTTAGAGAATATTAAGCAAATTATAGATTAAGAAGCGCTTACTTCCTACCTTAGATAATAAAAATAGATTAATTATATAAAAAGTTAAATACGTTCTCCTAGTAACTTAGAGTTCTATTCAAAACCCTATTAGATTTCTATTATTATACTTATTTCCTTATAACTTATAAAAAAACTAGTTAAATAAACGAATATTATCTAACTTACAATAAAACTCTAATATAGTTACTCTAAATCCTAAGAAAAAAACATATAATATATTTACTTAAAATATAAAATAAAATTTCACTTTACTTTATAAATAGAAGAGAGCTAAGACTTTTTCCCTAATAATAAGATGTCTCTATCTAGAGAAATTAGTTAATACTTATATAATAATAGGTTATAGACCTACTATTAGAATACAAAGAAAGTTGCTCAGTGTCCTTATTAATTAGCTCGAATATTACTAATCTTTTAGGAATACTAGATACTAATTAAACATTAGTAAAATAAGTAAGGCCTCTAAATAAAATAACTAACGTGTTATTAATACCTAAGAGATGATCCAAGTAGCCTTAACTCTCTTTCTATCCACATTATCTAACTACTTCTATATATTATAGCTATTATAACCAAGTTTAATATAAGATTATAATTCATTAAGTTAAGCTAGAGACATAATATAGACATTAGAGCAGAGGACTAATTCTATATTATAGAACGCCTTTAACCTCTTCTATTCCTTAGTACGATCTTCAGTACTATTAAGAACCTATTTCGCCTACGAAAAAGCATGTCAAGGATATAGTAATAGTAGTATAGAGTGTTAATAATATACTAATTCTTACTAAAGCCGAGCTTTCTAATTTTTAAAAGCATTTCTAACTCTAGTTTCTAAAACCTCTTAGATAGTTATATTATATTCTAGGTTAGTAAAGCCTAAGTTAGTAAGAAGGTATTAGAATTAATTTTATATATCTAGCTCTATTAACGTTTTATCCTCTTATTTAAGATATACTAAAAATTCTAACTAAATCTATACTTACTAAATAATATTAATATACTAAGAAGGAAAATTAACCTTTTGTTTTTTTATTATTAGTAATAACTCTAGTCTCTTAATAATATATAGTTCTTTAGATAAAGGAAAGCTAAAGTAGTACTTCTTAAAAAGAACTAGGCTCCTCTCTATAACATCCTTATAAGGAACACGATACTAAACGTCGGTTTATTCTCTCTCCTCTTAATCACAGATTCCGTATACTAGTTCCTTATTATTCAGTAACTCTAGTATAAAAGGGCCTTATTAGAGTATAGATGCCTTAAAAATACTAAGCTTTTATACCTTAGGGTTAGATAGAGGCTTGTATAGCTAAAAAGAATAGTATAAGGTAGAGCGTTTTCTCTTTAATATATCTAAATACTTAGTAGTACTTTAGTACTTTCTAGAAGGTTAGCTAGGCTACTACTAGATAGAGGCGAATATAAATAATACTATATAAGAAGCTAGTACTAAAAGCTAGTACCTAAAGGAGTGTTAAGTTAGTAATACTAATAAATAAATATTAAAAAGCTTAATAAGAAGGAAGAAGGCGTAGATTATTATTACTAAGAGGAAACTATAAAGGATCAAGAGCTTATTAAGACTACAAAGATAAGATAACAAGGTAAGAAGGAATATATTTAGAAACTAGGTTAAATTAACACTATACAAGGTAGGTAAATTAACCTATAAACTATATATCTACTCTAGCACTTACTCTAATCTATAGATAGAATTAAGTTCTACTCGGCAGTAAAAAAATTCCTTACTACTACTAGCTATAACACTAGAGACTTCTTATCTTATAATAACTAAATCGGATTAGTAAATATAAATTATATATATTATAATAATAATTACTTACTTACTTTAATCTATATATATATATAGTAGCGCTCTAAAGCCAACTACCTCGCTATCTACTATTATAACTATATAACTACTACTATATAAGACAACGCTTATAATCGCTACTATTAAGTAATCTAGTTAATAGTACAACTACTAGACTCTCTTAAAACAAAAATCCCTAGTACCTAGGTAGAACTATTAATTTAGAAGTATTAAGTAAACACCTTACTAAAGACTTATCATCTCTCTACCTTTCTAACCACTACTACTAATCCTTCTATTCCCTCTACTCTAATATTAGATATATCTTATATAATAGAGGTAGAGTATTAGCGTCTTAGAGTCTATTTCTCAGCCCCTATTACAGACGCTATATTAAACGTTATAATCTAAAAAGAAATATAGTCGTATAGGACATAACTAGAAAAAAAGCTTCTATAACATAGTACTTAATAGAATAAGGCTATATAATAATACTAGAGATTAAGGCTTAAAGTTAATAGACTATATTAGACTAAAATAGCCTAAAAATCCCGCTACTACCTTCTACTACAAATTTAACATATAATCTTTTAGTATATATACAAGAATAATATAATTAATTTAGTACGAAGGAACAACCTATAGAAGATGTTAGCACTATATAAAAAGCTTAAAATTAGGTCTAGGGTTCTACTTCAACTTAATCCAAATTTTATACGTCTTTATTAAAATAAAGTAGATAATTTCATTTAAGTAAAAGGCTATATGTTTAGAAGAAAGGGGTTTATAAAAGTAGTAGAGAACATAATCAAATAGGAGACATTAATAAGCGAGTAGCTAGACTTAAATTAGAATAGAAACTTAGAGGTAGATATAAGTAAATAAGAGATATTAATAGCTAATAAGGATAAGAACATAGTAGTATAGGTTAAAAGGATTTATTAAGAGATTACTCAACTTCCTAAGAACTAGAAAAACGTCTTATTAAACCGACTAACCTCTGAACTTCGGCTCTAGCCAGCTTTATATAATTATACTTCTAAGTTATTAAATAACTAAACCGAACCCCCTCTAGATAACTAGAATTTAGAATACCTTCCTTTGTTATAAGACATAGACTTATCTTCTAAGATATAACCCTAGCCTAGTCTATATAATTACAATTATAACTTAGACTACTTAAAATACGAACTCGATCTACCTCTAGTATACTAGAACTTACTAGGATTCGATCCTTTATTATTAGTTATAGAGATAAACTATCTATTTAAAAGCTAAATATCTATTTTAAAGCTCTTATAATAACTCACCTATTTTTAGGTTTAGTAGAAGTACTAGGGGTATTTAGAGGTATACTATAAGTATATAATTCTAAACCGTGGTTTTCTTAGTAGAAATCTAAAGTAGGAAAGTAATAGATAATTGATTTTAGATATTCGTATTATTCTTAGAACCGTGCTAGGTAGACTATTCTAAGGTATTAATACTAAGTAAGCCTTTTAAACTACTTTAAACACTTTATAAATTCTAGTAGTACTAATAAAGACTAATCAATATAGTAGCGTAAAAAAATTAGAATATAAAAGATAGATTATATATATATTAAGTCTTTTTAAATTATATTATTATTATTCTATACTAAATAAGCTAGTATAATTTATAGATTCTAGTCTAGTATTAGAAAGTAGTAAAAAGTTAAAAAAATAGTTTAGCTATCTTAATTAATATATATTTAATCTTTAAAGGTTTATTAATATTATTTTATTCTAAATAAACTAATAAAGAGTATTATAACTAAGCTATTATAATAAAATAATAAAGAATAAAAATAGTTAATTATATTACTTCTAATAGAAAAAGTAGCT
>LLCB01000537.1:0-24266 GCA_001414345.1 Hymenoscyphus infarciens | reverse complement strand
AGAGAATATAGTAGTACTCTAATTATCTATTAAACATAGAATAAAGAGAAAATATAATAAGAACTCTATTTATCTATTAAATAGTTCTTTAATAGATCTTATTAAAAAACTTTAACTAATAGTTAACTATTCTATTAAAAGTCTATATAACTATGCTCTATAATTATTCTAAGCTTACTAGTAACTATAATTATTTATTATAAATAGTAGTAAACTTTTAACCTACTAAAAATAGTAAATAAATTATCTAGAATACGCTACTTATTTTCTAGGTATAGGGTTAAGAGAGTAAAGTATAATATTAATATAATATTAATTTATAATAAACCCGTAGTTCTTACTATAGTATATCTACTACTTAGATAAACTTAAGAAGTAGCTTTAAAAACCCTCCTTTAAGCCTACTATTTACCTATTAAGAAAAACCCAACTCCTAGAAGCTATGTCTTTAATTAACACTTACTTCGAACTTAGCTTAACTAATAGCTAGGATATAACTCTTAAGCCTTTTTTTAATAACCTTTATAAACGATTACCTTAAATTAAGTAAAAATAAATAAAAGATTACTAGAGCTACCTACGCCGAACCTAACCCTATTATTAGAAGCTTCTTATATAATAATTAAATTAGAATTAGAAGATATTCTCTATTACCTTATAAGCTATATTAGAACATAGTATAGGAGATTTAAATATAAAGATTATTAGTAATAATAATTAAAGAGATAGAGGAGGTCTTAAGAATTAGGAAAAGACTATAGTTAGAAACGATATTCCGTTCTAGAGTAATATTATAGGAAAGAAGTATAATAGCTAGGGTATAGGTAACGAAGATTTATTACTAGTAGAAAGTAAATAACTTAGTAATACTAAATAATATTATAATATAACTAACATTTTAAGAAGAGTAAAGGAGTATATTAAATATATTAAATATAAAGTATAGAAAGACATTAACAGCGTTTTAAAAAGGGCTTAAGAGAGAATATAGGTATATAAGGAAAAGGAGAGGCGAGTTATATTACTTAGAACTAAGGTATATACTCTCGTCTATATAATTAAGAAGAGCTCTAAAGTAGAAGAGGAGGACTACTTAACTAAATCTCTTAAAAGTAAAGAGAAAACTTCTAATAATAAGTAATAAGAATTTAAATAACTTTAGAGCTATAAGCTAATATAGAGAGAGTAAGAGAGTAAGAAGGGCCCTCTACTAGAATAGGCTAATACTTCTAACATCTTTATAAATAAAGATAAAAAGGAATAAGAGTTAGAACTTCCTCTGTTAAAATAATAGCTATTTTAACTAGTACTAATATAAAACTATAATAGAATAAAGCTAGTATATAAGTATTTATTTCAAAGTACTTAAGTACTTTAGCTTTTTCTTAGGTTAGTAATCTCTATTATAAGTTACTAAAACACCTTCTCTTAAGCTATCTATCGACTCTTGGTTAAACTAGGTACTTAATAGTTAATATCTAGTATTCTTATAGTATATTTAACATCTTATAGTCTCTAACTCCTATTTCTAACTATATTCTAGCTATAGTAATCTAGTAATAGATAAGAGCGTTTCTTTCTTACTAATCCCACCCTTCTAAAAATTTAATACTATAGCTTATCTTAGTAACTTAGTAGCTGTTTTCTAATACTTCTACTAGCTTTCCTTAAAAATAGATTTAAAACAGCTATTACTAGTCTAACTAAATAAACTATAAATTCCTCGAAGACATTTTCCTTCTCTATTTATATTATATTATTTTATTATACCTTCTTTATTATTTTTAGTATATACTCTCTCTAGCTTTTTAATAAATTTTCCTCTCTCCTTTCTAGTATGTTTTAGTAATATTCTTTTTTTCTCTCTCTATATAAATAGAAGATAAGGTTAGAGATTTAATAAGTTAAAAATACTATCTAGTTTTAAAGAGTTAAAGTAGTAAGAGAATTATAAAAGAGTTAAGGTTATATAGGAATTTAATAAGCTAAGAATCCTACTAGCTTTAAGGAGTTATAGTAGAAAATAAGGTTAATAGAAAGCTATTAGAAGAGTTAAGAAAAGAAGAGATTAAGTAAGATTAGGTTCTATTAAGATAAGAGAGGTAATTAAAGACTATAACCTTACTTTTAACTAACAAAGTCCCTTTATATATTTATAACTAGTAGCTTATTTAGTTATTCTTTATTAAAAAGTTAAGTTAAGCTTTATAATAAGTTTATACTTTAAATATATTAAATCATAAGAGATACTTTATAAGAAACACTTATAAGATAAGACTAATCTTTATTATAACTTATAACTATATATATATATACTACTTATAACTTCTTATACTCTATTAAAGAAAGATTCTTAAACTAGAAGTAACCTAAAAATATAATACTTATAAAGAGTAGTAAATATTCACTAGACTCTCAAATTTCTTAGAAAGGTAAGAAAATAAATTTTAAAAGCTATATATCTATATCTAACTCTAATTAAAAGGTAGTATATACTAAGGTATTAACTATCTTAGTAAATATTTAATAATAAAAAAAAGTAGAAAAGATATAAGAAAAGGCGAAAACCTAACTAGTTCTTAGTAGCTAGGCAAAGATCTTAGTCTATAAGGAAGAATAGAGGCGAGGTTAATATATTCTATTTTAAAAGAAGAGACTAAAACTTTATTATATTATTAGTATAAAAGACTCTAATACTCTTTATAAGCTTTAATAACTTAAGCTAAAGTCTCCTTCTTTCTAGTAACAACTTATATAAATTATATAGCTTAAGCGAATATTCGTAGTATAAATAAGGTTAAAAGGCCTTCTTTATCTTCTTTAAAAAGATCTATATTATAAATTACTCTCTCCTCCTCTATAGTTACTACTATTTAAATACTATTATATACCTAGTTAAAAACAAGATCTATATATTCTAGATAAATCTTAATAATATCTAACTAGTAATTAAGAAAGCTTAAAGCCTTTAAAGTAAAATACTATCTAAAGAAGAGTAAGGCTAGAGCTATATCTTTAAATATATTTAAAGAGACTTAGATATTAACTTTGTTATTAAAGGTACGTAGTTTATAGAAGTCTTTATTAAAGCTTATAAATAAATCGTCGTTGTTTCCTAGATTAAACAATATAACTATAGTTTATAGTAAGAGAAGGTATATTAAGACTAGCGAAATTAGTAAAGTAGTTAGTATTAGTAGAACATATACTAACTTTATAAAGATAAGTTAATATAGAGTTTAAGAGGTTATTAGTAGAGATTATAAAGTAGGAGATATAGCTTATTAAGGCTCGGTAGACGTAGAGAGGGTTATGTTATAAATGCCCTAGAACATTAATTAGAATTATAGTATAAATAAGAAGAGTAAACATACTAAAAGCTTAATAAATACCTTCTAATCCTTAGACGAAATAGTAATTTAGTTTTATTATAAAACAGATCGCTATTTAGACTAGGTTAATAAGAGGAGCCTACTATATATAGTTTAGAATTAGTAGACTAAGGCTTATAAAGCCTAGATATTAGTAATAGAAAGAGTCTAATTATAGTAAGTAGAAGCCTAGTTTAGCAACTTAGAGCATAATCACCTACTATTTTAATAGCTTAATTAGTAATTAAGAAGTATAAATTAAAAAGT
Source organism: Hymenoscyphus infarciens (assembly GCA_001414345.1). Taxonomy (NCBI): domain Eukaryota; kingdom Fungi; phylum Ascomycota; class Leotiomycetes; order Helotiales; family Helotiaceae; genus Hymenoscyphus; species Hymenoscyphus infarciens. The sequence continues at coordinate 20,628 of LLCB01000537.1, read as the reverse complement.
AGAACAACTTAGGTAGTATATAAGCGCTTTATACTATATAACGTATAAGAGAAGTCTTAAGCGTTTTAAGGCCTCGAGGTTAATACTTAATAGTTATTTAAGTAATTAAAAGAGTAAAAGCTTAGTAATAGCTAATAAGAACAAGTTTCCTCATATATTATATAACTTAGTATAGTCTAAGTAGAGCACTATTATATAGAGATATTACTCTTAATTCAATTATAAAGTTATTATATAAGCTTTTCTAAAATTAAATCCTTATACTTTATATAGTAGTAATTTAATTTAATATATATAGGTTTTATCTTATTTATATAAGGTTAAGTTATACTAATCTAACCTTATAGTGCTTATCTCTACTCTAGCTTATCTATCTACATTCTATAGTATATAATATACCTTAGCCCTTTAAGCTTAATAAGCTTATATATAATAAAGCCTACTATATAAAAGCACCTACCGATTCTATCGACCTCTAAAGACGAATTAAATTAATAGAAGTCCTTATAAATAACCCTCTTAGTTAGATTAGTACTATACCTAATAATAATAAGTCTAACGCTAACGCTAATACTACGCTAAATACCCTAGATATAAACAATCCTTATAAGTATAAGCAGCCTCCTTATAAAGCTATAGCTAAAGCTAAAGCTCTACTTAAGTACTAATCCTATATTAAGCTTTTAAAGAATACTAGAGTAGAAGCAGATAAGATAAGAGTAGATAAGATAAGAGTAGATAAGGTAGAAGTAAATAAAGTAGTAGATAAACTAATTATTATATCTCTAATATTATAAGATCCTACTACTAGAACTTAGTCTATCCTATAAATAGCTACTAAAGAGAAGGCCACTACTAGAATCAACCTAGATATTAAGCTAGATACTACTATTATCTTTATAGATCTTAATAACAAAAACTATTTATTTTTTATAATTCCTATTTAAGATTTAACACTAATACCTACCTAAGCTAAATATCTTAGTAAAAAATAAGAAACTTTTTAAGTACTAGATATAAAATTCTAGATTTAGTTATCTTATACCTAGTTAAGTCTACTTTAGATTTCTTAGCTATAACTACCTAACTTTTATATTCTATAAAATATAAGTCTTAGTAGTATAAATCTTCTCTATTTACTCTAAAATAAGAGTATAAAATAAGATAAAAATACTAATATAGAAATCTTTACTACTTAGTAATATCTTAATACTTTAAGTTATTAAGTAATAGTAAAGATAGACTAGAAATTAAATAAAGATAGTCTAGTTAATACTTCTCTTTATAAACTAAAGGTTATAATAAGAGTAACTTCTAAATATAATAAAACTATTTAGACTCTTCTTAAAAATAAGCTTTTATAATAACTTTATAATAATATAAATTAGCTTAAGGTTAAATTAGAGATAGTTATAAGTAATAAGAATATTAAATAAGCACTACGTACTAATAGTTAGGTTAATAGAAGGATATAGCTAAGAGTTAAAGATAAGCATACTCCTTTTAAGAAAGCATTTAATAAGGTTTAAGATAGAGTTTCTAGCTTTAGTCTAAGTTAGTCTTAGAAATAATATTAAAAGCTAATCCATTTTCTTAGAAGAACTATTACTACTCTAGGTTTTCTAGCTACCTCTTCTAAAAGCATTTTTCTAGCTACCCTTTCTACTCTAGGTATATTAATTAACACTTTTATAATTATAACTACTAATATCTACTCTAAGTAATAATACTTTAGCTAGTAATCTCTATACTAAGACCTCTACTAATAGCTCGAGAAATAAGACCCCTAGAAGCATTAGAGAGAGTATAAATAGAAAGAGTATAAATACTAGAATAAGTAGAGATTTTAAATAACTATAGGCTAAGAGATAAGAAGCTATATAAGATAAAGTATAGAGAAAAGCATAAAGAGAGATATAGAGAGTATTAAGTAAGTAAGTTAGTCTTTAAGACCCCTTCTTTAATAGTAAATCTAACTCTTTTAAATATTTCCTTAATAATTTTAACTAGAATAATTAACTAGATAATAATATTACCTCTCCTTAGTATCTTAATTCCAACTATAATAGTATTTATAGCTCTATACCTCTTAATTCTAACTAAAACAACGTTTACTACTTTATACCTAGTAAGTCTAAAAACTAAGTAAGCCTTATAGCTTTAAAGTAATTAAAGGGTAGCTAGTAACTAAGATAGTATAAGGAGAATAGAGGTAGTAGGTTATTCTTATTTTTATTATTCTAATAACTTATTTATATATAGATTCTAAATAAATTCTAAAAGATAATAAAATAATACTAATAGAGGATATAATAGATTATAAAAATAGATTAGATTATAGTAAGTTTATAATTTAAAAGTTACTTAATTTTTATATAAGTAATAACATATAAGTAAGCTTAAGTATATACTTACCTTAACTACTTTAGAATATACTAGCTAAAAACAATTTAAATAATATAAAGTAATTATTAAAAGAATTAAAGGTTACTAAACCTACTATAAATATAGGTAAGCGAGTAAAACAAGTACTAATAGTAAAAGTAGTAGAGTATACTATATAAAGTAATAAGTATAGTATATTCTTATAAGACGAGTTTATAGAGTACTAGGATAGAGCTTATAGTAGTAAAGTATTTAGAAGGAACTTTTAAAAGAACTTTTAATAGTTTAATAGAAATTTCACTTCTAGAATAAATCTATGATATAGCTTAGTCATTTTTAGCTATAGGCTAGCTTATACTAGTTTTATTACTTTCTCGCTTTTAAGAAGTACGCTTAATATATCACTACTCGCCTATAGACTTAAAAAAGAAGTCTAAAAATACTATAGAAAATTACAATTAATAATATACTACTTCTTATATTATCTAAACTTTAACCTTAATTTAGTATAAGCTTAAAGGTAAAGAGTACCTATAATAGAAGAGAGAGGTCTTATATATATAACACTATACCCACTAGTATTAGCCGAGCAAGCCCTTATATATAGCTAAGTCTACTTAAATAATCCTTTTTAACTCTAAATCTTTTAAAAATATATTTTTAAAGGCTATAAAGATAAACTAGTATATATCTACCTTTATAATCGAAGATTACTTCCTTTCTTCTTCTTATATTCTAATATAATCGTCTTAGAATCTAAATCTAGTTAGTAAAAGATAAGCTTAATTTAATATTTTAAAAAGACATCTACCTACGTTCTTTCCTATAAAAGTCGTTAGTATAGTTTATTATATACTAGATTAAAGCTTTAAAGTAGATAAGTATTAATATCTTTTTAGATATTATATACTAATATTAGGTATCTTATAAACTAAATATATAAATTATTTAGTTTCTAACTAGATAGTATAGACGGTTTTAAAATATAAACCCTAAACCTCTCTAAGAGATTTTAAATTAATAAGAAACTAGTATTCTAATTAGCAAATTCTCTAGTCTTTATAAATATAGAAAAGTATATTAGTCTTAGACTAGCTTCTTAGTATAAATCCTTAAAAATCTCCTTAGCTTCTAAGGCATAGAAGGTTAATAAATCCTAGCTATTATTACGTCTTTAATTAGTAATATAATATAAAATCTTATACTTATACTAATTTAAGAAAGGTATCTATATCTTAGTTAGTATTCTACTTATAAGTATATAAATAGAGTTAAGATTATACTAACCTACTAGGTAATTACTTTAGTACTTTTCTATATTTCTTTAAGATAGTATTACTAAACCTACTTACTCTACTACTCTATCTTTTCTTAATACTTCTTAACCTCTTAGTTACTTATATCTTTATCTAATACTTCCTAGTAAATTTTAATAAACTCGTTTACTCTCTTATATCTAAGCCTCTATCTTTCGTCATTACTAATTTAGTTATATAAGTATTTTAAATAAATAGAGCCTTAACTATCTAAGAATAGATCCTTAGATAATTTCTTTTATTTATTATATCTTTTATAGTAGTCTAGAATCTAATAGCGTTCCTTTTTCTAGAATATATCTTATACTAAAGGCGCTCTTATAGTAATATAATAGTAATTACTTATAGTAGTTTAAATATAATTATAAACTAGATTAAGATTAACTCTTATATACTAACTAAGTTTATATACCTTCTTATAGAATTTGTTTATTAACTTATTAAGTTAAGCTTAAATAAGAGGTCTAAGTTCCCTAGCTAGTATATTATCTTATCTATTATTAAATATATCTAGTTTCTAAGGTTTATCTTAATTTTAAGATATATTATCTTAATATTAGATAGTCTTATCTTAAGGTTACGTAGTTTCGTCTTAATACTAGGCCTCGTCTTATTAGACAGCCTTATCTTAAGGTTATAGGGTTTCGTCTTAATACTAGGCCTCGTCTTATTAGTCTCCTTATATAAAGAGAGGTTGTTCTTCGTCTTATAGTTCGTTGTTATATACTAGGTAGTTTCTTTTATATCTCTTACTAGCGTCTTATCTATTATTACCCCTTTTCTATACTAATCCCTTATTTATAGCTAACTATATAGTTTTAATTTATATTTATTAATTAAGAGATAAATAGAGTTAATAACTCTAAAGAGAATAATTTAAAAAATAACAAGTCCTAGTATATATTCTATCTTTTATTATATTCTAAGAAGAGTTTAAAAAGAAAATATAATAAACACTAGTCTTCTTAGCTCTCTAAGTTCCTCTAATTATTTAATATACTTTTAAAATATATATTAGATATCTAACATATTCTATTAGTCTTATCTACTAGAGTTACTATAACTAGAGTAGCTAGTATTCCTCTTCTTATATAAACTCTAGTATAAATTACATATAAATTATTAAAACTTAAAAGGATTATATATAAATATATAAGGTTTACTTAACCTATATAATAAAGGTAGAAGAAGATACTAAAGTAGATTAGAAGAATAGTTTAGATAAATATATAATAATAATAATAGTATAATTTTTAATATATAATAATAAAACACTCCTATTTAACTACTAGTTAAAATATATCTATTAAGTTTAGACTATTTAATAAATTTAACTTAAATTATAATAGTTTTTAGCTATAAGTATACTATACCTTAGTTATAAGGTAGCTAAAAACAAGGCTATTCTTAGCCTCCTCTTAGTACTTACTAGATACTAGTATTACTAGAAACTAATACTTTAATCTAGAATACTATATATATTCTTTCTATATATCCTTATTAAATAAATTAAACCTCTTCCTACCTTCTATACAAAAGCGTAATAGTTTAAAAACATTATCCTATAGTATAAAAGGTAGGTATATAAAAACCGAAGAGGAAACAGAGCTCTACTAATATAGATTTATACTCTAAGCTTAGAACTTAGCTAGAAGAAAAGGAGTTAGAACTTACGTTAAAATACTTAGTAAATACTAAAGAATATAAAAATACTATAGTCGCTCTTAAGAAACGTTACCTAAAAGTAAATAGTCTTTACTAGAGTAAAATATAATAATTATAATATTTCCTTCTAACCCTAATATAATAACTTATTATTATATATATATAAAAATATAATATTATTAGAAAGGACGGGGGCAATAATTATAAGAAATATACATACTTATATAAAGACTTATAAATTAGGCCTTCTTATTCCTATTATCTCTATTCTATATTTCTTTACTTATATTATAATAAAATTAACAACTTTATTAAGTTAAAGATAAGATTATTAAGAATATAGAGGTTATTTAAACTTATAAAAGATAAAGTTAAATAAGATTCTTATTCTAATTCCTAGCTTTATCCTAGTTAAAACAATAGTACTATATCATTACTATTATAGCTAGCCTTAGTAATCTTAGATAATAGTAAGAGGATTCTCTTAGAAGATAGTAATAGGGTTTCCTAGGCTAATAGTAATAGGTCTTAAGTAAATAGTAATAGGGTTTCCTAGGCTAGTAGTAATAGAGTTCTTAGCTAAAAACAACTCCTAGGTTTTTAAGAATATAAATATAACTCTTTCTTATCTTCTAATTATAAAAGTCTATCTAATATATACTCTAAAGTACTAGAGAAGATAGATTCCTAATTATAACTATAAAGGATTTAAGTACCTAGTTTCACTTTCTATCTAATAATCTAAGAGAGTATTAATAGAGTTTTAGATAAGGTAGAACTATAAAGTATCTATATAAACGAATTAGAATAATCCTTAGAATATTTAAGTCCTTCTAACTAATATCTTAAAATATTAACTAATCTAATAATATAAGAGGGCTATTATAAAGTTTAAGGTAAGATAGAGCTATAAAGTATTTAAGTAAGCGAATTAGAATAACTCTTAAATAGTATAAGTTCCTTAGATAATCGTCTTAAATTTAGAAACAATAATTACTATAATAGCTATACTCTCTTAAATAATTCCTAATATAGTTACTCTAAGTAGATAAGTAACTAGGAGCCTTATAAGTTATTTAAAAGAGTTATATATACTTAAAAACTAATAAATAAAATAGTTAAAGAAAAAGTATCTAAAGATTAAATTTTCTCTTTTATCTAAGTCTAGTATATCTTATAAACTTATACTTAAAAGTAGGTTTAGGTATATAAAGGTATATAAAAGTTAAATAAAAGAAAAGTTAATAGTTATAGTACTTACTATATAAGAGGTTTTACTTAAGAATAAGTTATATATAAGTATTATCTATTATCCCTAAATACTCTATTAATATATAAGATAAGTCTTTACTAACTAAGTATTATAAAAAGAAAGACCTTTAAGTAAAACGTATTAAGTAATTACTAATATACTATATAAACTACTCTCTACTAGTAAAAGAGGAAAGCATATTAGAAAAGAAGTACTACGCTTAGATAATACCTTAATAGTATATTATCACCTTACTAATATCTTCTTAAGTAAACCTCCTATTACTAAATACCCTTTATTCTTTAATATTAGAATCCTTAAGCTTAATAATAACTCTAGTCTCTTTAGAGGTTATTAGAGTACTATTGTTATAAGACTTCTTCTTTAGAGTACTATTATTATTATTAAACTAATATTTACGCTTTAGTATATTAACTATAGCTTATAGATAATTTTAGTTTATTAAAAACAGGGTTATATAATATAGATTACTAACCTTATAAGTTCTTTATATTTCCTTAATATCTAATTTAGCTATATTATAAAAGCCTTTTAGCTAGTAGTATATATTAGCTACTATTCTAAGAGATATACTTAAAATAATAGCCACCTACTACTACTACGCTCTTTCTTATAAGCTTATATTAAAGTACGTCCTTATAGCTCTCTACTATAGCTTCTAATTACTTCTTTTCTATCTTAATAGTATATATTAGTATAATAAGAGCCTTCTATTTATATACTAGGCTTTAGAGTTTAAAGGAGTTTTTATAGATAGTATTAAACTTATATTAGGTCTTAATTAGAAACATTATATAAAGGAAAAACTAGATATAAGTATTACTCTAAGCTTTAAAGAACTTTAGATTATTAGCTCTATTAGTACCTAGGTCTATCTTAGCTACCTTACTATTATTTATTAGAAGAGCTTCTATTATTACCTTATCGATTATAAGTATCTTATATAATATAATAACTAACTAGTATAGTTAGTATAGATATAGATTTATAGTTATAGTTACTACTACTTACTTACTTATTAGGAATATAGAGTAAATCGTAGTTAAAACTATAGAATAATATACTAAGGTTTATAATACTTAACTTTATATACTACTACTAAGATATATAAAGTATAAATAATTAAGAGGTTATCGTTAGTTTAAAAGGTAGTAAGAGGTAAGAGGTTAAAGTATTAAAAGATTAAAGGATTAAGGTTAAAAGTTTTAGATAGTAGTTAATAGTAAGGTAGCGAGGTAGTAGGCTAGTAAGTAAGGTAGTAAGGTAGTAAGAATCTAAAAGTAAATAGTAACCCTTTACTCTCCTACTTTATAATAATAAGATTATATTTATATATTACTATAATAAATAGTATATACTTTAAACATTCTTTTTATACTCTTTACTAATATTTTAAAGACCTTACAACTTTCTAAAACTAACTAGCTAAAGTATAAATAACTCTCTATCTAAGGAACTAAAGATCTAATATAATAAATAGATAATTATAGTTATTAACTTAATAAAAATAAGTAAGCTAACTAAATAGTAGATTTAAGCCTAGATCTTAATATTATAAATAATAACTCTTTTAATAATATACTTAATTCTAAATAGAGATAATACTAATATAACTAGTAACTTTAGTTCTCTAGTTTCTAAAGCTATTTATATACTTTAGCTCTTATATTAATTAAAACATAACTCTTAATAATTCCTCTTCTTAACTTAATAACTTAAAAATAACGTTTAATAATTTTCTCTACTTAACTTAATAAGCTAGCTAATACTAATTTAATTACTTATATAAGTAGTTAAAGTAGAAGCTATAGAGATAAAGAAATTAGTTCTAGAGCTACTTTATTAGACTAAGTATTAATTATTATATTTTAGAGCAATTAATATAGGTATTAAATACCGATTTATAGTAGGATTTTTAGCCTATTTTAAGTATATTAGGGCTAGAAGATTATATAACTAAAAAATAGGGTTAGGTTAAACATTTAAGCTTTATAGATTAGAGATAAGCTTATTATATTAGATTTTAAGGAAAGCTAGTATTTTTATAGATATATCTTAATTAATATAATAAATTAAGTATTATATAATTAATAATCGCTATTTTAATATATAAATAATATATAGTAGAATTATACTTTATAGAGATATAAACTTTAGTTTACTTTTATAAGATGTTTTTATAAGATGTTTTTATAAGATATTATACTTTTAATAAAGTATTACTTTATTCCTTATTAAAATAAATATTCTTAATACTTATAACTTATACTTAAATAACTAATTATTATTAAAGGAATAGATAGTAATCTAGATTTCTTATATCTACTTTAAATACTTTAACTTAACTTAACTATTTAGCTACCTCCTCTTCTTAATAAACTACCTAGGTAAGTCCGATTTATACTATATACCTCTATAGTATGTTATATACTCTAAAGTATTAAAGTGTTTTAGAAGTAATAGTATTAAGTATATATATACTTAGACTATATACTATACTAAGAAGGAGAAAGGGAGTTAATTTATCTATTACCTCTTATTTCTATCTAATATTCTTTTATTCTATTTCTATATTACTTAAGAGTAAAACTTAGCTATTAGTAATTATATACTTTTAAATATTTAGTACTAGAAACTCTTATTATAAGTAGTAATAGAAATTAAAATAGAGGTATTAGAAACTAGTATAGTAAGCTAGTATAGTAAAACTAAAAGAAGGAAATAATATATAAACTATATATCTCTCTCTATTAACTAAGAAGAAAAGAGTAAGAGTAAGAAGTATAAGTAATAAGAAGTAAATAATCTATACTATATATATAAGGAAATCTAGATTTAGAAAGAGATTAGAAGTAGTATTTTAATAAGTTACTCTCTTATTTATAATAAATAATAAATCTCTCTTAGTAACTAGCTATATTCCTCTATTTATAATAAATAGTTAAGATTCTTTAAATATAAGCTCTATCTACTATAAAAACAATTCTACCCTAGTAAAAAGCTATACCCTTCTATATACTATAAAAAGATTTATACTTCTTTATTTACTATAAAAATAACAAAACTACTAGTTATATCTTAAATACTTAATCGCTCTAATTATAAATACTTATATTCGAACTCTACTCTACTTAACTAGCTACTCTCTATATATAATTCTAATTACTATTTTATAGTAAGTAGCCTTCTTAAAATGTTTTAGCTCTTATAAATTAAAATAATCTATCTTCTTAGCCTCTAGGTATAAGAGGGAGTACTTAAGCTTAGCTAGATCTTTAGTATATAAATATTATATATACTTAGAAGTTATAATTATATAGTAAAATAAAACCTAAGTACTAGTAAGCTAAGTTAGATATATACTAGTAGTAGTTAGAGAACTCTTAAAATTCTATAAGAGAATACTTACTATTTTATTTCTATAAATGATTTAAGATCTATTAAGTCTATATAATATAGTATAGATTCTAAGCCTTTAACTAGAAACTATACTTTAGTACTAATACTATAAACTAGTACTATTTTTCTAGCCTTATCTTATTTTAAAGTTATAAAACCTACCTTTACTTTGTTACTATTAATACTATTCTTAGTATTAAATATAAACTTTTAAGTAGTAAGGTCTTATATTACCTAATAAGAGCCTCTATTATTCGTAGTTATAAGATTAATATTCTTAATCTATATATAGTAGGTTATTATTTTAGACTAGAATTAGAGTTTATAATATAAACTAAAATATTTTAAAAGAGTAAGGTTAGTAAATAGTATCTTTCAACCTAATAATAGAGACTATATAACTAGCTCTCTTTTCTTTTAATTAGAGGCTTCTTATAAATTAAAACTTATAATTAAGTTAGTTATTAATACCTTATATATACTAGTTTTATTATCTCTTTTAGTAAAAATATATAAGTTTTATTATTAGAAGGTAAAGGGGTTTATCTATTATTATTAGTAGAGATAAGTTCTCTTAGCTACTATATTTTCTTTTAACACGTCTTCTTTCTATTTATAGTCTAAAGCCTCCTTCTTCTTAGAGTTAATAGGAAATTCTAAAAGTCCTCCTTATTTCTCGACTTTAGTAGAAGCTTATATAAGTAGTCCTAAGATTACCTAATACTTCTTAAAGTCTTTAGTAAAAGCTTTTTAGAGTTTAACTTTATCCTACTCTATATTAAAAAGATTAGTTAAATACTTTTTAATCTCTAAGTTCTTTTAAAGCTTATTAGCTTTAGTAAAAGAGAGGTAAGAACTAGGTTTTATAGAATTAGTATTCTAGTTCTTTCTAAAGATTATATAAAAAAGTTAGACCTCTTTTTTTATTAACTTACTACTACTAATATTAATATTAATTTTTTTAAGACCTTTTAATACCTAGGTATACTTATTACTATATTAGTTTTTAAAGTTTTATAGATTAGTTAGTAAAAGTATTTTAATTCTTTAAAAATATATTAGATATTAAGAATAAGCTTAGTACCTTATAGATTACTTACTAGTTATAAAAGCTATATAGTTTTAAATTATAATTAAGCTATAGATTTAAAGGTAATATTACACTACTAGTATAAGGAAGTCTAAACTAAGCATAGAGTTATATAGGTTATTAAGAGATAAGATAGTAAAATATAGTAGCGATTTCAAAGAGGATAGCTTATAAGTTAGAGTATTATAGATATAATAGTAATTTTAGAGAAGATAGCTTTTAAAGTAAGTTAAGATATTATAAGAAGAGAACAGTTAGATCTACTAAGATAATAATTTTAAAGGTTTTATAAATAGTATTAGTTTATAAAATATTTAATAACGTTATCTATATAGTATAATAGTATATTATTAAGAAGGTAAGAGAAGACGTTTAAGTCTATTATAGCTAGCTTTAAGAAGTTAGATATAAACTACTAAGAGGAAGGTAAGAGAAGGTAAGAGAAGATAAACGTGTTATTACTAATATTAATTAAGAAGATAGAGTATAAAGTATTAAAGGAAAGGTAATAGAAAACCACGCTTTTATCCCTAGTATTAACTATATTAATTAAGAAGGTAAAGTATATACTATAGTTTACTAAGAGAAAGATAAAGGAAAACTCTATACTATTAATTATATTAATTAAAGAGGTAATTTTTAATAAGAATAATAAGTAATTTATATAATATATTTATAATAAGTAATATAAACCTAGAAGAAGTTATTTCTAAGATATCTTATAAGATATAAAGGTTAAAGGAAATTTTTAATAAAAGTAAGAAGTAAATAGATCTATCTCTATAGCTAAGAGTTACCTACTATATAAGGTATTTATATATATAATATAACTAAAGAGTAATAATAAAGTAAAATTATTCCTAGGTTAATATCTTATAAGTTAAATTACTAGTAAGGAATACGTAAAACTATAAAATATTTAGTTTAATCTAACTTAAAAACTCTTAATACTTAAAGAGATAGAGATAGTTCTTCTATTATTACCCTCTACTATTATTAAAGCTTAGATACTATAGTACTCTAAAGACTAGGCTACTAATATAAAACATTTTAACTATAATACTAACTACTAAGATTTAAAGCTAAGATATTCTTAAAGACTTCTCTCTATATATATATATATTATATAAAAACATTCTACTAAAGAGAATAAGAGTAAAGTAAAGAAGTTTAAGAAATTATTAGTATAATATAAGTATAATTAAATATATATAATTATATTAAGATAATCCTTTATTCTCTTTCTCTTATTAAAAATCTTATCTACTAACTTAAGTAAATAGTATCTTAAAGACTTAATATAACTAAAGAAATACTTAAAAACTAAATACTTAAAGGCTAGATACTTAAATCTAACTCTAGTATTAAGGCTTATAGAGAAATAATAATTTTAATATATATACTCTACTTTAGTAATCTAGCTAAGATATTTCTAAGAATCCTTAATTCTAAGAAGTATAAGAAGCTATAATATCTAGAGTAAGGTAAATATAAAACAAAATAAGACGTTAAATAATACTAAGAAGACCTAGGAAGTAGAGATAAATATATAACTAAGGAATTACTATATAACTAAGTAAACATAATAAGACTAAATAAATATAATAAGACTAAATAAACTAAATAAGATAGTAAGATACCTCTAGCCTAGTAAAGGAGAACGATAACCATAGTATAGCCTTAAGTAAAGTACATCTATACTAGCTTTTTAAAAGTAGTATTAAAGGATATTAAGACTATAGTATATAGAATACTCTATACTACTAGATAATATTAGAAAGAGTAACCTATCTTTACTTAAAAGAGGGGGCGTTCTATTCTTTATATTAGAAGAGCTACTAGCTCCTTTATACTTCTATTATTAGTTTTATATTTACTAAGACCTTATACTTCTTATACTAGAGTATATAGCTATAGCTAAGAGAACTAGTTAAAACACTAGTATACCTACACCTCGACTAATAATAGCCTCTACCTAGTATAACTACTAACTTACTTACTAATATACCTAATATAACATAACTATGTAATATTTCTAGTATACTCTTATAAGATATGTATTTATCGCTCTTTAGTAACTAAGACAACTAAATCATTAATAGACGAAATAATATAGCTACTAATAAGTAGATTAATTAAGTCTATTCTACTTATACACCCTCTTTAAAGTCTATATACTTACTCTATTAAATAGAAGACTAAACATTTAGAAAAACTCTTATAAAGCTTATCTACTACTAGTAACTATAATAATAATAAAGAATAGGTTAGCATAAGTAATATACTCTATTATATATACTTAGAGAGCGTTAAGTATACTATATACCTAGTATAGAACCTTAAAGATATAAGGTTATAAGACAGGGTGTTTATAGTATTATTTATAGTTATAACAAGATATAGGTTTAAAAGGTTTATCTCTTCTTAAAATTTGTTTTTTATTTACTAAATTCTATCTATTTTTAGTAAGCTACTAGCTTTTTAATATAAATACTATCCTATTATAGAACTTCGCCTACTTTTAGTATTTTATAATCTAAAGTTATTAGTTTTATATTCCTAAGCTTATATTAATAAAACCTATTACTCTAAACTTTAAAAGGAATTCTATACTAAATAGAAAAGATCTTTCTAATTTATAATATATAAAATAGAATATTTTAACAACCTCTCTTTTAATCCTTTATATACTACTATTCTAATTACTATAAGCTAAAAAATAAAGAATATATTCTATAATAAACTTAAACTTATAATATAAAAGGTATAGACTCTTAGCTATACTTATATTTTCTTATTATTTTACTAATATAGTAGGTCTCTCTTTTTATCTTAAGATACTTAACTAGTCTACTTAGTATAAAAACTATTTAGAAGGTTTATATAGTATATATTAAAATAGAATATCTACTAAAATTTAATTAGCTAACCTTTTCTTATAATACTATACTTAATATCCTTAAATAAACTATAGCTTTAAATAAGCTAGGAATTTTATTCTAATTCTCTTAATAAGCCTCTAGAATTATATAACCTTCCCCTTTAACTTTAGAGAGTAATATATAACTAATACCTTCCTTTCTAAGTCTTTTAAAGAGTAGTATAAAAACGTCTTTTCTAAGTAATTTAAAGACTAGTATATACCTATCTCCTCTAAGTTTAGAGAGTAGTATATAACCGATACCGGCCTCTAAAGCCGAATTCTTTAAATTAGAAAAGTAAAGGTATTATAATAAAGTATAAGAGTATTAATAAAAAGCTACTTAAGAAGTAAACTACTTATAAATAATAGTAAGATAAGTATACTTAGAGGTTATAATATATAAGATATAGTATAAGTTTAGAGATTTATAGAATTAGCTATTAGTTATTTTCTAAGTTATTATTAGTATTAGTAGAGAGAGTTATAGAGTTTAAGAGGATTTTTCTTAAGATATAGTTAATATTTAGAGAGACTATAGATTTTAAGAGTTTTTATTTTTTAAAATATTACTATAGTATATAAGAGAGGTAAAGTATAAATAAGAGAAAAAAATAATAAATTAAAAAAGCTATATATAATTTTAGTCTTTTATAAAACTATCTTAAGTAAGTTCCTTACCTTTATTATCTTTAGTAATAAGATACACATTTTCTAAGTCTTTAGTATAATCCCTTAGTTATTCCTTATTTATATTATTCTTAAAAGAATCTAAATTATATATATTTTACTATAAAAACTATATTAACTAAACTAGGTATATCTTAAAAAGTAAATATATTTTATTAATTATTACTAGAAATAAATTAGTATATATACTAGATATAAGAATAATATATACTCTAAAGCTCTTACTTATAAAATATATTCTTAAAGTCCTCTCTATATTTTAATAATAACTCTACTATAAGAAGCCTCTCTATAACATTCATCTTCTATAAATATTTCTCTTATTTAGTTAAAAAGGTAGAGTAAGAGATAAGTAAGGTATTAAGAGTATTAGAAGTCTATTAACTAATATACTTCTACTTAACCTTTAAAATTCTAATTTCTTTTATTACTCTATTATAACGCTATATAGTATTAATTCTAAGTAAGATTTAAATATTATTAGAAAACCTAATTAATTTCCTAATATTATTATCCCCCTTAGAAAGGTATAGACAAGTACTTATAGTAACTTTATATAACTATATCTAATAATTTAACTCTTCTTTTAAAATAGCTAGACTAAATACTTAAAGTAAAACTAGCTTAAGATTTCGTTCTCTCTTACTCTCTAGTAATTCTTTCTATAACTTTATAATAGTCTAGCTCTTTTTAAGTAATAGAAGAAAACGTCGAAATAAGGCTCTTATATAAAGCTAGGACTTCTTAGTTCCTCTTATATTAATATAATTATAAATATTCTAGACTTCTTAGACTTACTAAGTAGTAAGCCTATAAAAATCTTAAATAGCTACCTTAATCTAATAATAAGTCTAAGACTTATTATACTATAAACGATTTATACTTTTTAAAAGCTAATTACTATGTTATTACCTAGTTCTTTAGAATTTATTATCTAATAAATTCTATATATTCTAAAGTAACCTAGCTATAAAGCGTTTACTAAATATATACTAAAAAATAAGCTTCTTAAGAAATTCTACTAGACTCTTTAAGACTTCTTTAATTTTATCTTAAAACTTAATCTTACTAATACGTTTAAACTCTAATTAGTATTTCTCCTTATAGACTAGAAGTCTATTAAGCTTATAAAATAGCCTTTAATCCTTTACTTTTAACTTAGCCTTATACTTCTTACTAAACTACTACTGCTAGATATTTTAATAAAGACTAAGTATAGTATTAATACTCTCTTAAGTACTTATAAGATAATAACGAATTAAGTACTCTTTAGTCTATAAAATAAGCTTATTTAATTTAAGAAGAAGTACTTAGGTTCTTTAGTATCTTTTATTAAGAAAAAAACCTAGTTCCTCTCGCTATTATAGACTAATATATTTTGTTTATATATTAAAAACCGCTTCTTATAATAAAGTAGATAATATATAGTATATTAAGATAAGGTAGCTCTTAGTAGACTAATCCCTTTTAACCCTCTTACTATCTCTAAGACTAAGATATAGTATTTAATTAAGACCTTAGCATAATTAGTAAGACAATAAATATAAGTATTAGTAAAATATATTTATTATAAATCTTATATAATTAATAATATTAGAATATTATCGGTTAATATATAGTATAAATTTATAAGTAATATTATATTATAAAATAACATATATATTAATTAGAAGGTTATTAAGAATAGATTTTAAAAGATAAGTAGTAATATAAAAGGTCTTACTATAATATAAATTAATTAATTATAGCGTAGTACTATAATAGTAAATAGTATTTATAAGACTAGTTTAGTCTAAGCTCTTAAACTTATCTTAGCTCTTCCTCTCTACTATAATAGCTTAAAAATAATATAAACATCTAGTATTATTATCTAAAGTAGGATATATAGTTAGAGTTTAATACTTAGCTAGTATTAGAAGGTAGCTCTCTAATAATTAAGGTTAATACTCGGTTAGTTAAAATTAGAGGTCTAGAAGATAACTCTCTAATAGTATATTTTAAGGAATTTATTACCTAGCTAATAGAACTTAAGATAGAGTTCTAACTAAAACTTATACTATAGTTTATATTTAATCTAGTCTATTAATAGAAGGGTCTTAGATAAAGAATTTACTTATTAGTTATTATTAGAGGAATTAATAGCCTTTTCTCTCCTTCTACTTCTATTAGAAGTTACTATCTTAGTCTTAATTATATAAGTTCTTAGAACTATTATTACTATAAAAAATCTCAAAGTTAGTATTATAGTTTCTAGATATATATATATAGAATCTAAGAAGGTAATAAAGAATACTAACCTAGGCTCTTAGAAGAAGTAAGCTAAGTAGACGTGTTTTAAGAATAGTAAAATAGTCTAGCTATCCTTACTCTTAGATATTAACTTAATCTAACTATTAAATAATTCCTAGTACCTCTTTTTAGAATATAGCTAATTATAATATATATAACCCTAAGTCTTTTTAAGATTAGAAATATAATAGTAAGTATACTATACTATAAATCTTTAAAGACTTATAGCCTAAGAAAATTATAATAGTTTCCTAATTATAGAGATATTATAGAAAATCTTAAGAAGTTTAATATTAAATATATATTTTAGAAGAAGTAGAGCCTCTAGAAAGAAACCGTCTTTAATAATAGTATATAATCTTAAATACTTATAACTATAATATATAATAATTACTTTATAAGCATCGCTTATAACATATTAGAAGCTATATATAAATAGATTATTAATAATATACCTAGAGTATAATATATAATTTTAGATATATAAAACTCGTACTAGAATAGTTATAGATAAGAGAAACATCTATTAAATAAGGTCTATCCTAGAAAAGGTATTACCTTAGTCTAATTAAGTTTATATACCTCTTAATTTATATAGTTAGTTCTAGTCTTTAGAGTAGATTAGAGTATAATATCTTCTTAGTCTTAGTTATTCTTATAACTTTACTTAACTCCTTTATTAAGATAATTATTATAGTAACCGCTACTCTATAAGAAATCTTAGTATCCTAGATTATAAGATTTATTCTTATATAAGATATACTAATAGGTAGAAGGACGTAAGAGAGTTAATAAAGTAGACTTTTTAATAGGCTCTTAAAAGGCTAGCTATCTCTAGTAAATATACTACCCGGTTTTACTAAATATAGCTTTATTAAATATAGAGAATCTATATATAAAGAAACTAGTATAATAGCGCCCTTTCTTAGTTTTTTAGATCGTTATAGTAGTAATAAAGACTAGTAAATAATCTTAAAGATATATAGGTATAAACCTATAGTATATAAACCAGTTATAGTATAGGCTTCCTATTATATACTTAAAGGACCTCTTAATATATACTCTATATATACTTTTACCTTAAATTTAACCGCGGTTAGGTAGGTAGGCAAGTACTAGAGTAGAGTTATAAGAGTTAAAAGCTTAATTTAAGAGTAAATATACTTAAAAGAAGCTATTAATTACTTACTAAAATTAGGCCTCTAAATACCTAAGTAACCTCTATAAAGTTATTTTATATATATATAGATCTTTTAAAAAATAGAAATTAAGAACTATAAACCCCTACCTAAGCTAATTATATCTAAGGTAGTATAAATACTAATCCTTTCTAATAAAAAAGAAAAACAAACCTCTTTATAAAAACAAAAACAAAAACAAAAACAACGATAATAAGACTAAAAGCTAACTAAAAAAAGAGAGGAAAAGATATTATATACTAGGTATTTAAATAGCTTTAAAAAGAAGGATTAGAGCTAAAGTAGGTTTTAAATATAGAAGGATTAAATACTAGTAAGTTCTATAAGACTAGAGAAGAATACGCTAGGTATATTAATATATTAGTTAACTAAGTAGTTTAAGAATAGTTCTTAGAGGTTAGGCAGTTAATTAGTATATATCTCTAGTTTATAAGAAGTTAGCTATTATCTTAATAGATTTTTTCTACTTATAGTATAATATCTACATCCTAAGTAGAGTCTAGCTATATATCCTATTTAATCCCCTATTCCTTTAACTTTAATAGCCCTCTATTTCTATATATCTTCTTTTTAGCTTTAATAAAGTTATTAATTTTATTATAATAGTAATTAAAATCTAGATTTAATTAAAGAGTAACTATAGACTTAACTTAAAGCGTTTTATAAAGGCCTATAATCCTATCTATCTAAGATTTTTTAATTAAATTATATTTATATATTTATTAAAGAATAATATACTAAATAGAGAGTAGGAAGCAATAAGAGGATTACTAGGCTATCTTAGTTTAAAAGAGTTAATAGACTTTAAGACTTTTACTCTAGTATACTCGTATAGCGTCTTTCTAATATATAGAGTCTTATAAACATTTTATTTTAAGCTATATATAATATATATATACTACCTTCTAGATTATAGTAATTAACGTACTATCTATAATAGTACCTAGAGAATAAACGCGTATATACCTACACTACTACTATATTATAGTAAGAGTTAGATTTAGAGAGTAGTAAAGAAGACGTATACTAAGAGGTATAAGGTATTAGCTTATATAGGTCTTATAATAGAAGAGGGCGTAAGTAATTTTTAAGGTAATATAAATAAATATAAGCCTAAATCAACTATATTAGAGTAATATAAGAAGGAGGAGATAGAAGGGGTAGTAAGGTATTAGTATTAGTAGATTACTTACTTCGTTTACTAGATGTTTTATATATAGAGTAGTTTTATTATTAAGGATTAGAATACTATATCCTCTTTAGATAGCTAATTTATATTATACTCTTTAAGAATCTTATATAATAATCTAAGATAGTAAAAAAGAGCTATAACTATAGTAAGTCGATAGTAATAGATAATATCTTCTATAGCTATAATTAATTTAGTACTAGTATAAAAATCGTTCTCTAAATCAATTTCAAGAGAGAGAGAGGTATTAAGGCGTAACTAATCTAATAGGTAAATATTATACTATAAATACTAAGTAAGTAAAAGATTATCTACTAAATAGTAAGAAATATAGTAGATAGAGTATAATTAGAGAGTACTTATAATTTTCTATTAAATAGAGATCCTAGTACTAGTGTGCTTACCTATATAGAGTTATAGGTAAATATTTAAGGCAACTCTTATAGAAGCGCTTAGAAGAAGGAGTAAGTATAAAGACAATATCGTTAAAACATTAAACTCGACTATTATAAGCGATATTAGCTAAATCTATAGCTAGATCTAGAGTAGCTATATATAGCTTTTATATATCGGTTTAGACCTTTTCAATATTAGCTTAGACCTTTTCAATACTAGTTTAACACTTTTAGACTAGTTATAATTATTATATAAGAACTACTACTATTGAATTAAGCCTTTTATAAATCGTAGAAGGGTAAGAGTCTACTATACTAATAGAAGTTAATTAAAGAAGAGAAATAAGGAGTTATTATATTTTATAGATAGACGAAAAGAAATAATCCCTTTAGTTATTCTTATACCCTATATAATTTAGTAGAACGCGGTTCTAATCTTATATTTCCAGCGCTAATATAACTAAATATTTAAATTATTATCTTATTCTTTAAACCCTATTAAAGTATATAATAATATAGAAATTTAAAAATAATTTACCTATAATCTTATATTTAAAAAGCCTTACTAAAAGAATAATTATTTTAGTATAAGTTAGCTTATAATATAAGCTTACTTACTTCTACTACTTCTACTACTTCTACTACTACTTTTATACTCTTTTATACTTCTTTTTAATTAATATACCTTCTCTAGAATAGTATAAGACTAATACTACTTCTAGTATAAAAAAGTCTACTAAAAAAGCTTTAAAAGCTACTAAAAAAGTTCTTAAAAAGAAGATCTCTTAAATACGTCTTATAAACGTGTTTCTTAACTA
>LLCB01000536.1:0-24266 GCA_001414345.1 Hymenoscyphus infarciens | reverse complement strand
TAGTTAAGAAACACGTTTATAAGACGTATTTAAGAGATCTTCTTTTTAAGAACTTTTTTAGTAGCTTTTAAAGCTTTTTTAGTAGACTTTTTTATACTAGAAGTAGTATTAGTCTTATACTATTCTAAAAAAGGTATATTAATTAAAAAGAAGTATAAAAGAGTATAAAAGTAGTAGTAGAAGTAGTAGAAGTAGTAGAAGTAAGTAAGCTTATATTATAAGCTAACTTATACTAAAATAATCATTCTTTTAGTAAGGCTTTTTAAATATAAGATTATAGGTAAATTATTTTTAAATTTCTATATTATTATATACTTTAGTAGAGTTTAAAGAATAAGATAATAATTTAAATATTTAGTTATATTAGCGCTAGAAATATAAGGTTAGAACCGCGTTTTACTAAATCATATAGAGTATAAGGATAACTAAAGGGATTATTTCTTTTTATCTGTCTATAAAATATAATAACCTCTTATTTCTCTTCTTTAATTAACTTCTATTAGTATAGTAGACTCCTACTCTTCTACGATTTATAAAAGGCTTGATTTAATAGTAGTAGTTCTTATATAATAATTATAACTAGTCTAAAGATACTAAACTAGTATTAAAAAGGTCTAAGCTAATATTGAAAAGGTCTAAACTAATATATAAAAGCTATATATAGCTACTCTAGATCTAGCTATAGATTTAGCTAATATTGCTTATAATAGTCGAGTTTAATATTTTAATAATATTATCTTTATACTTACTCCTTCTCTTAAGTGCTTTTATAAGAGTTATCTTAAATATTTACCTACGACTTTATATAGGTAAGCACACTAGTACTAGGATCTCTATTTAGTAGAAAATCGTAAGTACTCTCTAGTTATACTCTATCTACTATATTTCTTATTATCTAGTAGATAATCTTTTACTTACTTAGTATTTATAGTATAATATTTACCTATTAGATTAGTTATACTTTAATACCTCTCCCTCTTCTAAAATTAATTTAAAGAACGATTTTTATACTAGTATTAAATTAATTATAGCTATAAAGGATACTATCTATTACTATCGACCTACTACGGTTATAGCTCTTTTTTACTATCTTAGATTATTATATAAGATTCTTAAAGAGTATAATATAGATTAGCTATCTAAAGAGGATATAGTATTCTAATCCTTAATAATAAAACTACTTTATATATAAAATATCTAGTAAATAAAGTAAGTAATCTACTAATACTAATACCTTACTACCTCTTCTATCTCCTCCTTCTTATATTACTCTAATATAGCTAATTTAAGCTTATATTTATTTATATTACCTTAAAAATCACTTACGCTCTCTCCTATTATAAGACCTACATAAGCTAATACCCTATACCTCTTAGTATACGTCTTCTTTACTACTCTCTAAATCTAACTCTTACTATAATATAGTAGTAGTATAGGTATATACACGTTTATTCTCTAAGTACTACTATAAATAGTATATTAATTACTATAATCTAGAAAGTAGTATATATATATTATATATAGCTTAAAATAAAATGTTTATAAGACTCTATATATTAGAAAGACACTATATAAGTATACTAGAGTAAAAGTCTTAAAGTCTATTAACTCTCTTAGACTAAGATAGCCTAGTAATCCTTCTACTACTTCTTACTCTCTATTTAGTATATTATTCTTTAATAAATATATAAATACGATTTAATTAAAAAATCTTAGATAGATAGGATTATAGGCTTTTATAAAACGCTTTAAGTTAGGTCTATAATCGCTCTTTAATTAAATCTAGATTTTAATTACTATTATAATAAAATCGATAACTTTGTTAAAGCTAAAGAGAAGATATATAGAAATAGAGAGCTATTAAAGTTAGAGAAATAAAGGATTAAATAGAATATATAGCTAGACTCTACTTAGGATATAGATATTATACTATAAGTAGAAAAAATCTATTAAGATAATAGCTAACTTCTTATAGACTAGAGATATATACTAATTAACTATCTAACCTCTAAGAACTATCTCTAAGCTATTTAGCTAACTAATATGTTAATATACTTAGCATATTCTTCTCTAGTCTTATAGAACCTACTAATATTTAATCCTTCTATATTTAAAACCTATTTTAGCTTTAATCCTTCCTTTTAAAGCTATTTAAATACCTAGTATATAATATCTTTTCCTCTCTTTTTTTAGTTAGCCTTTAGTTCTATTATTATTATTTTTATTTTTGTTTTTATTTTTATAAAGAGGTTTATTTTTCTTTTTTATTAGAAAGGATTAGTATTTATACTACTTTAGATATAATTAGCTTAGGTAAGGGTTTATAATTCTTAATTTCTATTTTTTAAAAGATCTATGTATATATAAAATAACTTTATAAAGGTTACTTAGATATTTAAAGGCTTAATTTTAGTAAGTAATTAATAGCTTCTTTTAAGTATATTTACTCTTGAATTAAGCTTTTAACTCTTATAACTCTACTCTAGTACTTACTTATCTACTTAACCGTGGCTAAATTTAAAGTAAAAGTATATATAGAGTATATACTAAGGGGTTCTCTAAGTATATAATAGGAAGCTTATACTATAACTAGTTTATATACTATAGGTTTATACCTATATATCTCTAAGATTATTTACTAGTCTTTATTACTACTATAATAATCTAAAAAACTAGGAAAGAGTACTATTATACTAGTTTCCTTATATATAGATTCTTTATATTTAATAAAGCTATATTTAGTAAAACTAGGTAGTACGTTTACTAGAGATAGCTAGCCTTTTAGAAGCCTATTAAAAAGTCTACTCTATTAACTCTCTTATATTTTTCTATTTATTAATATATCTTATATAAGGATAAATCTTATAATCTAAGATACTAAGATTTCTTATAGAGTAGTAGTTACTATAATAATTATCTTAATAGAGGAGTTAAGTAAAGTTATAAGAATAACTAAGACTAAGAAGATATTATACTCTAATCTACTCTAGAGACTAAAACTAACTATATAAATTAAGAGGTATATAAACTTAATTAAGCTAAGGTAATACCTTTCCTAAGATAGACCTTATTTAATAGATATTTCCTCTATCTATAACTATTCTAGTACGAGTTTTATATATCTAAAATCATATATTATACTCTAGATATATTATTAATAATCTACTTATATATAGCTTCTAATATATTATAGACGATGCTTATAAAGTAATTATTATATATTATAGTTATAAGTATTCAAGATTATATACTATTATTAAAGATGGTTTCTTTCTAGAGGCTCTACTTCTTCTAAAATATATATTTAATATTAAACTTCTTAAGATTTTCTATAACATCTCTATAATTAGAAAACTATTATAATTTTCTTAGGCTATAAGTCTTTAAAGATCTATAACATAGTATACTTACTATTATATTCCTAATCTTAAAAAGACTTAGAGTTATATATACTATAATTAGCTATATTCTAAAGAGAAGTACTAGGAATTATTTAATAGTTAGATTAAGTTAATATCTAAGAGTAAGGATAGCTAGACTATTTTACTATCCTTAAAACACGTCTACTTAGCTTACTTCTTCTAAGAGCCTAGGTTAGTATTCTTTATTACCTCTTTAGATTCTATATATATATATCTAGAAACTATAATATTAACTTTAAGATTTTTTATAGTAATAATAGTCCTAAGAACCTATATAATTAGAGCTAAGATAGTAACTTCTAATAGAAGTAGAAGGAGAGAAAAGGCTATTAATTCCTTTAATAATAACTAATAAGTAAATTCTTTATCTAAGACCCTTCTATTAATAAACTAGATTAAATATAAACTATAGTATAAGTTTTAGTTAGAACTCTATTCTAAGTTCTATTAGCTAGGTAATAAATTCCTTAAAATACGCTATTAGAGAGTTATCTTCTAAACTCTTAATTTTAACTAACTAAGTATTAACCTTAATTATTAGAGAGCTACCTTCTAATACTAGCTAAGTATTAAACTCTAACTATATATCCTACTTTAGATAATAATACTAGATATCTATATTATTTTTAAGCTACTATAGTAGAGAGGAAGAGCTAAGATAAGTTTAAGAGCTTAAACTAAACTAGTCTTATAAATACTATTTACTATTATAGTACTATACTATAATTAATTAATTTATATTATAGTAAGACCTTTTATATTACTACCTATCTTCTAAAATCTATTCTTAATAACCTTCTAATTAATATATATATTATTTTATAATATAATATTACTTATAAATTTATACTATATATTAACCGATAACATTCTAATATTATTAATTATATAAGATTTATAATAAATATATTTTACTAGTACTTATATTTATTATCTTACTAATTATACTAGAGTCTTAATTAAATACTATACTTTAGTCTTAAAGATAGTAAGAGAGTTAAAAGGGATTAGTCTACTAAGAGCTACCTTATCTTAATATACTATATATTATCTGCTTTATTATAAGAAGCGGTTCTTAATATATAAATAAAATATATTAGTTTATAATAGTAAGAGAAACTAGGTTTTTTTCTTAATAAAAGATACTAAAGAACCTAAGCACTTCTTCTTAAATCAAATAAGCTTATTCTATAGACTAAAGAGTACTTAATTCGTCGTTACTTTATAAGTACTTAAGAGAGTATTAATACTATACTTAGTCTTTATTAAGATATCTAGTAGTAGTGGTTTAGTAAGAAGCATAAGGCTAAGTTAAAAGTAAAGGATTAAAGGCTGTTTTATAAGCTTAATAGACTTCTAGTCTATAAAGAGAAATGCTAATTAGAGTTTAAACGTATTAGTAAGATTAGGCTTTAAGATAAAATTAAAGAAGTCTTAAAGAGTCTAGTAGAATTTCCTAAGAAGCTTATTTTTTAATATATATCTAGTAAACGCTCTATAGCTAAGTTACTTTAGAATATATAGAATTCATTAGATAATAAATTCTAAAGAACTAGGTAATAACGTAGTAATTAGCTTCTAAAAAGTATAAATCGTTTATAGTATAATAAGTTTTAAACTTGTTATTAGATTAAGACAGCTATTTAAGATTTTTATAAGCTTACTACTTAGCGAGTCTAGAAAGTCTAGAATATTTATAATTATATTAATATAAGAGGAACTAAGAAGTTCTAGCTTTATATAAGAGCCTTATTTTAATATCTCTCTCTATTACTTAAAAAGAGCTAGACTATTATAAAGTTATAGAAAGAATTACTAGAGAGTAAGAGAGAACGAAATCTTAAGCTAGTTTTACTTTAAGCGTTTAGTCTAGCTACCTTAGAGAAAGAGTTAAATTATTAGATATAGTTATATAAAGTTACTATAAGTACTCGCCTATGCCTTTCTAAGAGAGATAATAATATTAGGAAATTAATTAGGTTTTTTAACAATGTTTAAATTCTATTTAGAATCGATACTATATAGTATTATAATAGAGCGATAGAAGAAATTAGAATTTTAAAAGTTAAGTAAAAGCGTATTAGTTAATAGACTTCTAATACTCTTAATACTTTATTTATCTCTTACTCTACCTTTATAATTAAATAAGAGAAACATTTATAGAAGATAAATATTATAGAGAGGCTTCTTATAGTAGAGTTATTATTAAAATATAGAGAGGACTTTAAAGATATATTTTATAAGTAGAAGCTTTAGAGTATATATTATTCTTATATCTAGTATATATACTAATTCATTTCTAGTAATAATTAATAAAATATATTTACTTTTTAAGATATACCTAGTTTAGTTAATATAGTTTTTATAATAAGATATATATAATTTAGATTCTTCTAAGGATAATATAAATAAGAAATAACTAAAGAATTATACTAAAGACTTAAAAAATACGTATTCTACTACTAAAGATAATAAGAGTAAGAAACTTACTTAAAAGAGTTCTATAAAAGACTAAATATATATATAGCTTCTTTAATTTATTATTTTTTTCTTCTATCTATACTCTACCTCTCTTATATACTATAGTAATACCTTAAAAAACAAAAACTTCTAAAATCTATAGTCCTCTTAAATACTAACTATACTTTAAGAAAAATCCTCTTAAACTCTATAACTCTCTCTACTAATACTAATAATAACTTAGAAAATAACTAATAGCTAATTCTATAAATCTCTAAACCTATACTATATTCTATATATTATAACCTCTAAGTATACTTATCTTACTATTATTTATAAGTAATCTACTTCTTAAGTAGCTTTTTATTAATACTCTTATACTTTACTATAATATCTTTACTTTTCTAATTTAAAGAATTCGACTTTAGAGGCTAGTATTAGTTATATACTACTCTCTAAACTTAGAGAAGATAGGTATATACTAGTCTCTAAATTACTTAGAGGAGACGTTTTTATACTACTCTCTAAAAAACTTAGAGAGGAAGATATTAGTTATATATTACTCTCTAGAGTTAAAGGAAAAGGTTATATAATTCTAGAAGCTTATTAAGAGAATTAGAATAAAATTCCTAGCTTATTTAAGACTATAGTTTATTTAAGGATATTAAGTATAGTGTTATAAGAAAAGGTTAGCTAATTAAATTTTAATAGATATTCTATTCTAATATATACTATATAAACCTTCTAAATAGTTTCTATACTAAGTAGACTAGTTAAGTATCTTAGAATAAAAAGAGAGATCTACTATATTAGTAAAATAATAAGAAAATATAAGTATAGCTAAGAGTCTATATCTTTTATATTATAAGTTTAAGTTTACTATAGAATATATTCTTTATTTTTTAGCTTATAGTAATTAGAATAGTAGTATATAAAGGATTAAAAGAGAGGCTATTAAAATATTCTATTTTATATACTATAAATTAAAAAGATCTTTTCTACTTAGTATAGAATTCTCTTTAAAGTTTAGAGTAATAGATTTCGTTGATATAAGCCTAGGAATATAGAACTAATAACTTTAGATTATAAAATACTAAGAGTAGACGAAGTTCTATAATAGGATAGTATTTATATTAAAAAGCTAGTAGTTTACTAAAAATAGGTAGAATTTAGTAAATAAAAAACAAATTTTAAGAAGAGATAAACCTTTTAAACCTATATTCTATTATAACTATAAATAATACTATAAGCGCTCTATCCTGCGACCTTATATTCTTAAGGTTCTATACTAGGTATATAGTATACTTAACACTCTTTAGATATACGTAATAGAGTATATTACTTATACTAACCTACTCTTTATTACTATTATAGTTACTAGTAGTAGATAAGCTCTATAAGAGTTTTTCTAAATATTTAGTCTTCTATTTAATAGAGTAAGTATATAGACTTTAAAGAAGGTATATAAATAGAATAGACTTAATTAATCTACTTACTAGTAGCTATATTATTTTACCTACTAACGATTTAGTTATCTTAGTTACTAAAGAGTAATAAATACATATCTTATAAGAGTATACTAGAAATATTATATAGTTATATTATATTAGATATATTAGTAAGTAAGTTAGTAGTTATACTAGGTAGAGGCTATTGTTAGTCGAGGTATAAGTATACTAGCGTTCTAACTAGTTCCTCTAGCTATAGCTATATACCTTAGTATAAGAAGTACAAGGTCTTAGTAAATATAAAACTAATAATAGAAGTATAAAGAAGCTAGTAGCTCTTCTAATATAAAGAATAGAACGCTCTCTTCTCTAAGTAAAGATAGATTACTTCTTCTAATATTATTTAGTAGTATAGAGTATTCTATATACTATAGCTTTAATATCTCTTAATACTGCCTTTAAAAAGCTAGTATAGGTATACTTTACTTAAGGCTATACTATAGTTACTATTCTCTTTTACTAGGTTAGAGGTATCCTACTATCCTATCTAGTTTATTTAGTCCTATTATATTTATTTAGTCCTATTATATTTACTTAGTTATATAGTAATTCCTTAGTTATATGTTTATCTCTACTTTCTAAGTCTTTTTAGTATTATTTAATATCTTATTTTATTTTATATTTACCTTACTTTAAATACTATAGCTTTTTATACTTCTTAGAATTAAGAATTCCTAGAAATATCTTAGCTAGATTACTAAAGTAGAGTATATATATTAAAATTATTATTTCTTTATAAGTCTCGACGCTAGAGTCGGATTCGAGTATCTAGCCTTCGAGTATCTAGTTTTTAAGTATTTCTTTAGTTATACTAAGTCTTTAAAATACTATTTACTTAAGTTAGTAGATAAGATTTTTAATAAAGGAAAGAGAATAAAGAATTATCTTAATATAATTATATATATTTAATTATACTTATATTATACTAATAATTTCTTAAACTTCTTTACTCTACTCTTATTCTCTTTAATAGGATATTTTTATATAATATATATATATATAGAGAGAAGTCTTTAAGAATATCCTAGCTTTAAACCTTAGTAGTTAGTATTATAGTTAAAGTATTCTATATTAGTAGCCTAGTCTTTAGAGTACTATAGTATCTAAGCTTTAATAGTAGTAGAGAGTAATAATAGAAGGACTATTTCTATCTCTTTAAGTATTAAGAGTTTTTAAGTTAGATTAAACTAAATATTTTATAGTTTTACGTATTCTCTACTAGTAATTTAACCTATAGAGTATTAACCTAGGAATAATTTTACTTCGTCGTTACTTTTTAGTTATATTATATATATAGGTACCTTATATAGTAGACGACTCTTAACTATAAAGATAGATCTATTTACTTCTTACTTTTATTAAAAATTTCTCTTAACCTTTATATCTTATAAGATATCTTAGAAATAACTTCTCTTAAGTCTATATTACTTATTATAAATATACTATATAAATTACTTATTATTCCTACTAAAAATCACCTCTTCGATTAACGTAATTAATAGTATAGAGTTTTCCCTTACCTTTCTCTTAGTAAACTATAGTATATATCTTACCTTTTTAATTAATATAATTAATACTAGGAATAAAAGCATAGTTTTCTATTACCTTTCTTTTAATACTCTATACTCTATTTTCTTAATTAATACTAGTAATAATATATTTATCTTCTCTTACCTTCTCTTACCTTTCTTTTAGTAGTCTATATCTAACTTCTTAAAGCCGGCTATAATAGGCTTAAACGTCTTCTCTTACCTTCTTAATAATATGCTATTATATTATATAGATAATACTATTAAACATTTTATAAACTAATACTATTTATAAGACCTTTAAAATCGCTATCTTAGTAAGCTTAACTATTCTCTTCTTATAATACCTTAACTTACTTTAAAAGCTGTTCTCTCTGAAATTGCTACTATATTTATAATACTCTAACTTATAAGCTATCCTCTCTAAAATCGCTACTATATTTTACTATCTTATCTCCTAATAACCTATATAACTCTACGCTTAGTTTAGACTTCCTTATACTAGTAGTATAATATTACTTTTAAATCTATAGCTTAATTATAATTTGAAACTATATAGCTTTTATAACTAGTAAGTAATCTATAAGGTACTAAGCTTGTTCTTAATATCTAATATATTTTTAAAGAATTAAAATACCTTTACTAACTAATCTATAGAACTTTAAAAACTAATATAGTAATAAGTATACCTAGGTATTAGAAGGTTCTAAAAAAATTAATATTAATATTAATAATAGTAAGTTAATAAAAAAAGAGGTCTAACTTTTCTATATAATCCTTAGAGAGAACTAGAATACTAATTCTATAAAACCCGGTTCTTACCTCTCTTTTACTAAAGTTAATAAGCTTTAGAAGAACCTAGAGATTAAAAAGTATTTAGCTAATCTTTTTAATATAGAGTAGAATAAAGTTAAACTCTAAAAAGCTTTTACTAAAGACTTTAAGAAGTATTAAGTAATCTTAAAACTACTTATATAAGCTTCTACTAAAGTCGAAAAATAAAGAGGACTTTTAGAATTTCCTATTAACTCTAAAAAGAAGAAGGCTTTAAACTATAAATAGAAAGAAGATATATTAAAGGAAAATACAGTAGCTAAGAGAACTTGTTCTTACTAATAATAATAGATAAACCCCTCTACCTTCTAATAATAAAACTTAGATATTTCTACTAAAGAAGGTAATAAAACTAGTATATATAAAGTATTAATAACTAACTTAATTATAAGTTTTAACTTATAAGAAGCCTTTAACTAGAAGAAAAGAGAGCTAGTTATATAGTCTCTATTATTAGGTTAGAAGATACTATTTACTAACCTTACTCTTTTAGAATATTTTAATCTATACTATAAACTCTAATTCTAGTCTAAAATAATAACTTACTATATATAGATTAGGAATATTAATCTTATAACTATAAATAATAAAGGCCCTTATTAGGTAATATAAGACCTTACTACTTAAGAGTTTATATTTAATACTAAGAATAGTGTTAATAGTAATAAGATAAAGGCAGGTTTTATAACTTTAAAATAAAATAAAGCTAGAAAAATAGTACTAGTTTATAATATTAGTACTAAAGTATAGTTTCTAGTTAAAGGCTTAAGATCTATACTATACTATATAGACTTAATAAATCCTAAATTATTTATAGAAATAAAATAGTAAGTATCCTTTTATAGAATTTTAAGAGTTCTCTAACTACTACTAGTATATATCTAACTTAGCTTACTAGTACTTAGGTTTTATTTTACTATATAATTATAACCTCTAAGTATATATAATATTTATATACTAAAGATCTAGTTAAGCTTAAGTACTCTCTCTTATACCTAGAAGCTAAGAAGATAGGTTATTTTAATTTATAAGAACTAAAACATTTTAAAAAGGCTATTTACTATAAAATAGTAATTAAAATTATATATAGAGAGTAGCTAGCTAAGTAGAGTAGAGTTTAAATATAAGTATTTATAATTAAAGTGATTAAGTATTTAGAGTATAACTAGTAGTTTTATTATTTTTATAGTAAGTAGAGAGATATAAATCTTTTTATAGTATATAAAAGAGTATAGCTTTTTACTAAAGTAGAATTGTTTTTGTAGTAGATAGAGCTTATATTTAGAGAATCTTAACTATTTATTATAAATAGAGAAATATAGCTAGTTACTAGAGGAGATTTATCATTTATTATAAATAAGAGAGTAACTTATTAAAATACTACTTCTAATCTCTTTTTAAATCTAGATTTCCTTATATATATAGTATAGATTATTTACTTTCTATTACTTATACTTCTTACTCTTACTCTTTTCTTCCTAGTTAATAGAGAGAGATATATAGTTTATGTATTATTTCCTTCTTTTAGTTTTACTATACTAGCTTACTATACTAGTTTCTAATACCTCTATTTTAATTTCTATTACTATTTATAATAAGAGTTTCTAGTACTAAATATTTAAAAGTATATAATTACTAATAGCTAAGTTCTATTCTTAAATAATATAGAAATAGAATAAAAGAATATTAGATAGAAATAAGAGATAGTAGATAAATCGACTTCTTTTCTCCTCTCTAGTATAATATATAGTCTAAGTATATATATACTTAATACTACTACCTCTAAAATACTTTAATACTTTAGAACGTATAACATGCTATAGAGGTATATAATATAAATTAGACTTACTTAAGTAGTTTATTAAGAAGAGAAGGTAGTTAAATAGTCGAGTTAAGTTAAAGTGTTTAAAGTAGATATAAGAAATCTAGATTACTACCTATTCCTTTAATAATAATTAGTTACTTAAGTATAAGTTATAAGTATTAAGAATATTTATCCTAGTAAGGAATAAAGTAATACTTTATTAAAAGTATAATATCTTATAAAAACATCTTATAAAAATATCTTATAAAAGTAAACTAAAGTTTATATCTTTATAAAGTATAATTCTACTATATATTATTTATATATTAAAATAGTAATTATTAATTATATAATACTTAATTTATTATATTAATTAAGATATATCTATAAAAATACTAGCTTTTCTTAAAATCTAATATAGTAAGCTTATCTCTAATCTATAAAGCTTAAATATTTAATCTAACTCTATTTTTTAGTTATATAATCTCCTAGCTCTAATATACTTAGAATAGGCTAAAAATCCTATTATAAATTGGTATTTAATACCTATATTAATTACTCTAAAACATAATAATTAATACTTAGTCTAATAAAGTAGTTTTAGAACTAATTTCTTTATCTTTATAACTTCTACTTTAACTACTTATATAAGTAATTAAATTAACGTTAGCTAGCTTATTAAGTTAGATAGAGAAAATTATTAAGCGTTATTTTTAAGTTATTAAGCTAAGAAGAGGAATTATTAAGAGTTATATTTTAATTAATATAAGAGCTAAAGTATATAAATAGCTTTAGAAACTAGAGAACTAAAGTTACTAGTTATATTAGTATTATCTTTATCTAAAATTAAGTATATTATTAGAAGAGTTATTATTTATAATATTAGAATCTAAGCTTAAATCTACTATTTAGTTAGCTTACTTATTTTTATTAAGTTAATAGCTATAATTACTTATTTATTATATTAGATCTTTAGTTCCTTAGATAAGGAGTTGTTTATACCCTAGCTAGTTAGTTTTAGAAAGTTATAAAGTCTTTAAAATATTAGTAAAGAGTATAGAGAGAATATTTAAAATATATATTATCTATTATAGTAATATATAAATATAATCTTATTATTATAAAGTAGGAGAGTAAAAGGTTACTATTTACTTTTAGATTCTTACTACCTTACTACCTTGCTTACTAGCCTACTACTCTACTACTCTACTATTAACTACTATCTAAAACTTTTAACTCTAATCTTCTAATCCTCTAATACTTTAACCTTCTACCTTCTACTATCTTCTAAACTAATAATAACCTCTCGATTATTTATACTCTATATATCTTAGTAGTAGTATATAAAGTCGAGTATTATAAACCTTAGTATATTATTCTATAGTTTTAACTATGATTTACCTTATATTCCTAATAAGTAAGTAAGTAATAGTAACTATAACTATAAATCTATATCTATACTAACTATACTAGTTAGTTATTATATTATATAAGATATCTATAATTAATAAGGTAATAATAGAAGCTCTTCTAATAAATAATAGTAAGGTAGCTAAAATAGACCTAGGTACTAATAAAGCTAATAATCTAAAGTTTTTTAAAGCTTAGAGTAATACTTATATCTAGTTTTTCTCTTATATAATATTTCTAATTAAGACCTAACATAAGTTTAATACTATCTACAAAAACTCTCTTAAACTCTAAAGCCTAGTATATAAATAGGAGGCTCTTATTATACTAATATATACTATTAAGATAGAAAAGAAGTAATTAGAAGCTATAGTAGAGAGCTATAAGAACGTACTTTAATATAAGCTTATAAGAAAGAGCATAGTAGTAGTAGATAGCTATTATTTTAAGTATATCTCTTAAAATAGTAGCTAATATATACTATTAGCTAAAAGGCTTCTATAATATAGCTAAACTAGATGTTAAGGAAATATAAAAGACTTATAAGGTTAGTAATCTATATTATATAACCCTGTTTTTAATAAACTAAAATTATCTATAAGCTATAGTTAATATACTAAAGTATAAATATTAGTTTAATAATAATAATAGTACTCTAAAGAAGAAGTCTTATAATAATAGTACTCTAATAACCTCTAAAGAGACTAGAGTTATTATTAAGCTTAAGGATTCTAATATTAAAGAATAAAGAGTATTTAGTAATAAGAGGTTTACTTAGAAAGATATTAGTAAGGTAATAATATACTATTAAGGTATTATTTAAGTATAGTACTTCTTTTCTAATATACTTTCCTCTTTTATTAGTAGAGAGTAGTTTATATAATATATTAGTAATTACTTAATATATTTTACTTAAAAGCCTTTCTTTCTATAATACTTAGTTAGTAAAAACTTATCTTATATATTAGTAGAGTATTTAAAGATAATAAATAATACTTATATATAACTTATTCTTAAGTAAAACCTCTTATATAGTAAGTACTATAACTATTAACTTTCCTTTTATCTAACTTTTATATACCTCTATATATCTAAACCTATCTTTAAGTATAAGTTTATAAGATATACTAGACTTAGATAGAAGAGAAAATTTAATCTTTAGATACTCCTCTTTTAACTATTTTATTTATTAGTTTTTAAGTATATATAACTCTTTTAAATAACTTATAAAGCTTCTAGTTATTTATCTACTTAGAGTAACTATATTAAGAATTATTTAAGAGAGTATAACTATTATAGTAATTACTGTTTCTAAATTTAGAATAATTATCTAAGAGACTTATACTATTTAAGAGTTATTCTAATTCGCTTACTTAAATACTCTATAACTCTATCTTACTCTAAACTCTATAATAGCTCTTTTATATTATTAGATTAGTTAATATTTTAAGATATTAGTTAGAAAGACTTAAATATTCTAAGGATTATTCTAATTTGCTTATATAGATACTTCGTGGTTCTACCTTACCTAAAACCCTATTAATACTCTCTTAGATTATTAGATAAAAAGTAAAACTAGGTACTTAAATCCTTTATAGTTATAATTAGGAATCTATCTTCTCTAATACTTTAAGATATATATTAAATAGACTTTTATAATTAAAAGATAAGGAAGAGTTATATTTATATTCTTAAAAACCTAGGAGTTGTTTTTAGCTAAGAACTCTATTACTACTAGCTTAGAAAACCCTATTACTATTTACTTAAAACCTATTACTATTAGCCTAGGAAACTCTATTACTATTCTCTAAGAGAATCTTCTTACTATTATCTAAGATTACTAAGACTAGCTATAATAGTAATAGTATAGTACTACTATTCTAATTAGAATAAAGCTAGGAATTAGAATAGAAATCTTATTTAACTTTATCTTTTATAAGTTTAAATAACCTCTATATTCTTAATAATCTTACCTTTAACTTAATAAAGTTGTTAATTTTATTATAATATAGATAAAGAAATATAGAATAGAGATAATAGAAATAAGAAGACCTAATTTATAAGTCTTTATATAAACGTGTATATTTCTTATAATTATTACCTCCGTCTTTTCTAATAATATTATATTTTTATATATATATAATAATAAGTTATTATATTAGAGTTAGAAGAAAATATTATAATTATTATATTTTACTCTAGTAAAGACTGTTTACTTCTAAGTAACGTTTCTTAAGAGCGACTATAGCATTTTTATATTCTTTAGTATTTACTAAGTATTTTAATATAAGTTCTAACTCCTTTTCTTCTAGCTAAGTTCTAAGCTTAGAGTATAAATCTATATTAGTAGAGCTCTATTTCCTCTTTAGTTTTTATATACCTACCTTCTATACTATAAGATAATGTTTTTAAACTATTACGCTTTTATATAGAAAGTAGAAAGAGGTTTAATTTATTTAATAAGAATATATAGAAAGAATATATATAGTATTTTAGATTAAGGTATTAGTCTTTAGTAATACTAGTATCTAGTAAGTACTAAGAGAAGGCTAAGAATAGCCTCGTTTTTAGCTATCTTATAACTAAGGTATAATATACTTATAGCTAAAAACTATTATAATTTAAGTTAAATTTACTAAATAGTCTAAACTTAATAGATGTATTTTAACTAATAGTTAAATAGAAGTGTTTTATTACTATATATTAAAAATTATACTATTATTATTATTATATATTTATCTAAACTATTCTTCTAATCTACTTTAATATCTTATTCTACTTTTATTATATAAGTTAAGTAAACCTTATATATTTATATATAATCCTTTTAAGTTCTAATAATTTATATATAATTTATACTAGAGTTTATATAAGAAGAGGAATACTAGCTACTCTAGTTATAGTAACTCTAGTAGATAAGACTAATAGAATATATTAAATATCTAATATATACTTTAAAAGTATACTAGATAATTAGAGAAACTTAGAGAGTTAAGAGAATTAGTATTTATTATATTCTCTTTTTAAACCCCTCTTAGAATATAATAAAAGATAGAATATATACTAAGACTTATTATTTTTTAAATTATTCTTTTTAGAGTTATTAACTCTATCTATCTCTTAACTAATAAATATAAATTAAAACTATATAGTCGACTATAAATAAGAGGTTAGTATAAAAAAGAGGTAATAATAGATAAAACGCTAGTAAGAGATATAAAAGAAACCACCTAGTATATAATAATAAACTATAAGATAAAGAATAACCTCTCTTTATATAAGAAGACTAATAAGATAAGGCCTAGTATTAAGATAAAACCTTATAATCTTAAGATAAGGCTATTTAATAAGATAAGGCCTAGTATTAAGACGAAACTATATAACCTTAAGATAAGACTATTTAATATTAAGATAATATATCTTAAAATTAAGATAAACTCTAGAAACTAGATATATTTAATAATAGATAAGATAATATATTAACTAAGGAACTTAGACCTCTTATCTAAGCTCGACTTAATAAGTTAATAAACGAATTCTATAAAAAGGCGTATAAACTTAGTTAGTATATAAGAGTTAATCCTAATCTAGTTTATAATTATATCTAAACTACTATAAGTAATTACTATTATATTACTATAAGAGCACCTTTAGTATAGAATATATTCTAGAAAAAGAAACGCTATTAGATTCTAGACTACTATAAAAGATATAATAAATAAAAGAAATCACCTAAGGATCTACTCTTAAGTAGTTAAGGCTCTATTTATTTAAAACACTTATATAACTAAATTAGTAATAATAAAAGATAGAGGCTTAAATATAAGAGAGTAAACGAGTTTATTAAAATTTACTAAGAAGTACTAAATAAAGATATAAGTAACTAAGAGGTTAAGAAGTACTAAGAAAAGATAGAGTAGTAGAGTAAGTAGGTTTAGTAATACTACTTTAAAGGAATATAGAAAAGTATTAAAGTAATTACTTAGTAGGTTAGTATAATCTTAACTCTATTTATATACTTATAAATAGAATACTAACTAAGATATAGATACCTTTCTTAAATTAGTATAGGTATAAGGTTTTATATTATATTATTAATTAGAGACGTAATAATAGCTAGGATTTATTAACCTTTTATATCTTAGAAGCTAGAGAGATTTTTAAGGATTTATACTAAGAAGCTAGTCTAGAACTAATATACTTTTCTATATTTATAAAAACTAGAGAATTTGCTAATTAGAATATTAGTTTCTTATTAATTTAAAATCTCTTAAAGAAGTTTAAGGTTTATACTTTAAAACTATCTATACTATCTAGTTAGGAATTAAATAATCTATATATCTAGCTTATAAGATACCTAATATTAGTATATAATATCTAAAAAGATATTAATACTCGTCTACTTTATAGCTTTAATCTAGTATATAATAAACTATACTAATAACTTCTATAAGAAGGAACGTAAGTAAATATCTTTTTAAAATATTAAATTAAGCTTATCTCTTACTAACTAGATTTAGATTTTAAGATAATTATATTAAAATATAAGAAGAAGAAAGGAAGTAATCCTTAATTATAAAGGTAGATATATACTAGTTTATCTTTATAGCTTCTAAAAATATATTTCTAGAAGATTTAGAGTTAAAAAGGATTATTTAGATAGACTTAGCTATATATAAGAGCTTACTTAGCTAATACTAGTAGGTATAATATTATATATATAAGACCTCTCTCCTCTACTATAAATACTCCCCACCTTTAAACTTATATTAAATTAAGGTTAAAGTTTAGATAATATAAGAAGTAGTATATTATTAACTATAATTTTCTATAGTATTTTTAGATCTCTTTTTCAAGTCTATAGATAAGTAGTAATATATTAAATATACTTCTTAAAAGTAAGAAAGTAACGAAACTAGTATAAGCTAGCTTATAGCTAAAAATAACTAAGCTATATTATAGATTTATCCTAGAAGTAAAATTTCTATTAAACTATTAAAAGTTCCTTTAAAAGTTCCTTTCAAATACTTTACTACTATAAGCTTTACTCTAATACTTTATAAACCTATCTTATAAGAATATACTATACTTATTACTTTATATAGTATACTCTACTACTTTTACTATTAGTATCTATTTTACTTACTTATTTATATCTATAATAGATTTAGTAACTTCTAATTCTTTTAATAATTACTTTATATTATTTAAATCGTTCTTAGCTAGTATATTCTAAAGTAGTTAAGATAAGTATATACTTAAGCCTACTTATATGTTATTACTTATATAAAAATTAAGTAATCTTTAAATTATAAACTTACTATAATCTAATCTATCTTTATAATCTATTATATTCTCTATTAGTACTATTTTATTATCTTTTAGAATTTATTTAGAATCTATATATAAATAAGTTATTAGAATAACGAAAATAAGAATAACCTACTACCTCTATTCTCCTTATACTATCCTAGTTACTAGCTACTCTTTAATTACTTTAAAGCTATAAAGCTTACTTAGTTTTTAGACCTACTAGGTATAAAGTAGCAAACGTTATTTTAGTTAGAATTAAAAGATATAGAGCTATAAACGCTATTATAGTTAGAATTAAGATACTAGAGAGAAGTAATATTATTATCTAGTTAATTATTCTAGTTAAAATTATTAAGAAAATATTTAAAAAAGTTAGATTTATTATTAGAGAAGAAGTCTTAAAGACTAACTTATTTACTTAATACTCTCTATATCTCTCTTTATATCTTTCTCTATACCTTATCTTATATAACTTCTTATCTCTTAACCTATAGTTGTTTAAAATCTCTACTTATTTTAGTATTTATACTCTCTTTATTTATACTCTCTTTAATACTTCTAAGAGTCTTATTTCTTAAGCTATTAGTAGAGGTCTTAGTATAGAGATTACTAGCTAAAATATTACTACCTAGAGTAGATATTAGTAGTTATAACTATAAAAGTACTAATTAATATATTTAAAGTAGAAGAGGTAGCTAGAAAAATGCTTCTAGAAGAGATAGCTAGAAAACCTAGAGTAGTAATAGTTTCTCTAAGAAAATAGATTAGCTTTTAACACTATTTCTAAGACTAACCTAGACTAAAGCTAGAAACTCTATTCTAAACCTTATTAAATACCTTCTTAGAAAGAGTATACTTATCTTTAACTCTTAGCTACGTCCTTCTATTAATCTAACTATTAGTATATAGTATCTATTTAACATTTCTACTACTTATAACTATCTCTAATTTAATCTTAAGCTAATTTATATTATTATAAAGTTATTATAAAAGCTTATTTTTAAAAAGAGTTTAAATAGTTTTATTATATTTAGAAGTTACTTCTATTATAACCTTTAGTTTATAAAGAGAAGTATTAACTAGACTATTTTTATTTAATTTCTAGTCTATCTTTACTATTACTTAGTAACTTAAAGTATTAAGATATTACTAAGTAGTAAAGATTTCTATATTAGTATCTTTATCTTATTTTATACTCTTATTTTAGAGTAAATAAAGAGGATTTATACTACTAAGACTTATATTTCGTAGAATATAAAAGTTAGGTAGTTATAGCTAAGAAATCTAAAGTAGACTTAACTAGGTATAAGGTAACTAAATCTAGAATTTTATATCTAGTATTTAAAAAGTCTCTTATTTTTTACTAAGATATTTAGCTTAGGTAAGCGTTAGTATTAAATCTTAAATAGGAATTATAAAAAATAAATAGTTTTTATTATTAAGATTTATAAAGATAATAGTAGTACTTAGCTTAATATCTAGGTTAATTCTAGTAGTAGCCTTCTCTTTAGTAGCTATTTATAGAATAGACTAAGTTCTAGTAGTAGGATCTTATAATATTAGAGATATAATAATTAGTCTATCTACTACCTTATCTACTCCTACTCTATCTACTCCTACTCTATCTACTTCTACTCTATCTACTCCTACCTTAGTATTCTTTAAAGGCTTAATATAGGATTAGCGCTTAAGTAGAGCTTTAGCTTTAGCTATAGCTTTATAAAGAGGCTGCTTACGCTTATAAGGATTATCTATATCTAAGGTATCTAGTATAGCGTTAGCGTTAGCGTCGGACTTATTATTATTAGGTATAGTACTAATCTAACTAAGAGAGTTATTTATAAAGACTTCTATTAATTTAATTCGTCTTTAGAGGTTAATAGAATCGGTAGGTGCCTTTATATAGTAGGCTTTATTATATATAAGCTTATTAAGCTTAAAAGGCTAAGGTATATTATATACTATAGAATATAAATAGATAAGCTAGAGTAGAGATAAGTACTATAAGGTTAGATTAGTATAACTTAACCTTATATAAATAAGATAAAACCTATATATATTAAATTAAATTACTACTATATAAAGTATAAGGATTTAATTTTAGAAAAGCTTATATAATAACTTTATAATTAAATTAAAAGCGATGTCTCTATATAATAGCGTTCTACTTAGACTACGCTAAGTTATATAATATATAGAGAAACTTATTCTTATTAGCTATTACTAAGCTTTTACTCTTTTAATTACTTAAATAACTATTAAGTATTAACTCTAAGGCCTTAAAACGCCTAAGACTTCTCTTATATATTATATAGTATAAAGCGCTTATATACTACCTAAGCTATTCTACTTTTTGATTTATACTTCCTAATTACTAATTAAGCTACTAAAATAGTAGATAATTATACTCTAAGTTACTAAACTAAGCTTCTACTTACTATAATTAGACTCTTTCTACTACTAATATCTAGGCTTTATAAGCCTTAGTCTACTAATTCTAAACCACATATAGTAGACTCCTCTTATTAACCTAGCTTAAATAGTAATCTATTCTATAATAAAACCAAATTACTATTTCATCTAAGGATTAGAAGGTATTTATTAAGCTTTTAGTATATTTACTCTTCTTATTTATACTATAATTCTAATTAATATTCTAGAGCATTTATAATATAACCCTCTCTACGTCTACTAAGCCTTAATAAGCTATGTCTCCTACTTTATAATCTCTACTAATAACCTCTTAAACTCTATATTAACCTATCTCTATAAAGTTAGTATATATCTTACTAATACTAACTACTTTACTAATTTCGCTAGTCTTAATACACCTTCTCTTACTATAAACTATAGTTATATTATTTAATCTAGGAAATAATAACGATTTATTTATAAGCTTTAATAAAGACTTCTATAAACTATATACCTTTAATAACAAAGCTAATATCTAAGTCTCTTTAAATATATTTAAAGATATAGCTTTAGCTCTACTCTTTTTTAGATAGTATTTCACCTTAAAGGCTTTAGGCTTTCTTAATTACTAGTTAGATATTATTAAGATTTATCTAGAATATATAGATCTTATTTTTAACTAGGTATATAATAGTATTTAAATAGTAGTAACTATAAAGAAGAAGAGAGTAATTTATAATATAGATCTTTTTAAAGAAGATAAAGAAGGCCTCTTAACCTTATTTATACTATAAATATTTACTTAAGCTATATAATTTATATAAGTTATTACTAGAAAGAAGAAGACTTTAGCCCGAGTTATTAAAGCTTATAAGGAGCGCTAAAGCCTTTTATACTAATAACGTAATAAAGTTTTAGTCTCTCTTTTTAAAATAGAATATATTAACTCTATTTCTATTCTTCCTTATAGACTAAGATCTTTACCTAGCTATTAAAGACTAGTTAAGTTTCTATCTTTTCTTATACCTTTTCTACTTTTTTTTATTATTAAATATTTACTAAGATAGTTAATACCCTAATATATACTACCTTTTAATTAGAGTTAGATATAGATATATAGCTTTTAAAATTTATTTTCTTATCTTTTTAAGGAATCTAAGAGTCTAGTAGATATTTACTACTCTTTATAAGTATTATATCTTTAGGTTACTTCTAGTTTAAGAATCTTTCCTTAGTAGAGTATAAGAAGTTATAAGTAGTATATATATATATAGTTATAAGTTATAATAAAGATTAGTCTTATCTTATAAGTGTTTCTTATAAAGTATCTCTTATAATTTAATATATTTAAAGTATAAACTTACTATAAAGCTTAACTTAACTTTTTAATAAAGAATAACTAAATAAGCTACTAGTTATAAATATATAAAGAGACTTTGTTAGTTAAAAGTAAGGTTATAGCCTTTAATCGCCCCTTTTATCTTAATAGAACCTAATCTTACTTAACCTCTTCTTTTCCTAACTCTTCTAATAGCTCTCTATTAACCTTATTTTCTACTATAACTCTTTAAAGCTAGTAGGATTCTTAGCTTATTAAATTCCTATATAACCTCGACTCTTTTATAATTCTCTTACTATCTTAACTCCTTAAAGCTAAGTAGTATTTTTAACTTATTAAATCTCTAATCTTATCTTCTATTTATATAGAGAAAGGAAAAAAGAATATTACTAAAATATACTAAAAGAGAGAGAGGAAAATTTATTAAAAAGCTAGAAGGAGTATATACTAAAAATAGTAAAGAGGGTATAATAAAATAATATAATATAAATAGAGAAGGAAAATATCTTTAAGAAATTTATAGTTTATTTAGTTAAACTAGTAATAGCTATTTTAAATCTATTTTTAAGGAAAGCTAGTAGAAGTATTAGAAAACAGCTACTAAGTTACTAGGATAAGCTATAGTATTAAATTTTTAGAAGAGTAGGATTAATAAGAAAGGAACGCTCTTATCTATTACTAGATTACTATAGCTAGAATATAGTTAGAAATAAGAGTTAAGAACTATAGAATATTAAATATACTATAAGAATACTAGATATTAACTATTAGGTACCTAGTTTAACTAAGAGTTAATAAATAGCTTAAAAGAAGGTATTTTAGTAACTTATAATAGAGATTACTAATCTAAGGAAAAGCTAAAGTACTTAAACACTTTAAAATAAATACTTATATACTAGCTTTATTCTATTATAGTTTTATATTAGTATTAGTTAAAATAGTTATTATTTTAATAAAAGAAGT
This sequence comes from Hymenoscyphus infarciens, assembly GCA_001414345.1. Lineage (NCBI taxonomy): Eukaryota > Fungi > Ascomycota > Leotiomycetes > Helotiales > Helotiaceae > Hymenoscyphus > Hymenoscyphus infarciens. Next base: position 1,272 of record LLCB01000536.1, on the reverse strand, counting down.
TCTAACTCTTATTCCTTTCTATCTTTATCTATAAAGATATTAGAAGTATTAGCCTATTTTAGTAGAAGGCTCTTCTTACTCTCCTACTCTCTCTATATTAGCTTATAGCTCTAAAGTTATTTAAATTCTTACTATTTATTATTAGAAGTTTTCTCTTTACTTTTAAGAGATTTAGTTAAATAGTCCTCTCTCTCTACTTTAGAGCTCTTCTTAATTATATAAATAAGAGTATATACCTTAGTTCTAAGTAATATAACTCGCCTCTCCTTTTCCTTATATACCTATATTCTCTTTTAAGCCCTTTTTAAAACACTGTTAATATCTTTCTATACTTTATATTTAATATATTTAATATACTCCTTTACTCTCCTTAAAATATTAGTTATATTATAATATTATTTAGTATTACTAAGTTATTTACTTTCTACTAGTAATAAATCTTCGTTACCTATACCCTAGCTATTATACTCCTTTCCTATAATATCACCCTAGAATAGAATATTATTTCTAACTATAGTCTTTTCCTAATTCTTAAAGCCCTCTCTATCTCCTTAATTATTATTACTAATAATCTTTATATCTAAATCTCCTATACTATATTCTAATATAGCCTATAAGGTAATAGAGAATATCTTCTAATTCTAATCTAACTATTATATAAGAAGCTTCTAATAATAAGGTTAGGTTTGGCGTAGGTAGCTCTAGTAATCTTTTATTTATTTTCGCTTAATTTAAGGTAATCGTTTATAAAGGTTATTAAAAAAAGGCTTAAAGGTTATATCCTAGCTATTAGTTAAGCTAAGTTTAAAATAAGTATTAATTAAAGATATAGCCTCTAAAAGTTAGGTTTTTCTTGATAAGTAAATAGTAGGCTTAAAGGAGGGTTTTTAAAGCTACTTCTTAAGTTTATCTAAGTAGTAGATATACTATAGTAAGAACCGCAGGTTTATTATAAATTAATATTATGTCGATATTATACTTTACTCTCTTAACCCTGTACCTAGAAAATAAGTAGCGTATTCTAGATAATTTATTTACTATTTCTAGTAGGTTAAAAGTTTACTACTATTTATAATAAACAATTATAGTTACTAGTAAGCTTAGAACAATTATAAAGCGTAGTTATATAGACTTTTAATAGAACGGTTAACTATTAGTTAAAGTTTTTTAATAAGATCTATTAAAGAACTATTTAATAGATAAATAGAGTTCTTATTATATTTTCTCTTTATTCTATGTTTAATAGATAATTAGAGTACTACTATATTCTCT